>JAODPA010121728.1:0-13577 GCA_025585075.1 Nepenthes mirabilis | reverse complement strand
CCAATTAAACATATTTTTTAAATAGTATCATATTTAAAAAATATGTTTAATTGGCCACCCAAACATTTATCTCCAACGAAACCCTTATAATTCACTCATTTATTGACATTTTCTTTAATGTTTTAAAAATATTCTATGAACTTTATTTTTCCCGTTCCAGCATACATAGAGCAAGCGAATGGCATCTGGTCACCCATCGTAGACATGGAGCCGTCGCCGGTTCCGGCTTCGCCACCCACCTCACCAGTCCCCACCACCGCTCTCTCCCTAAACACCATAAATCTTCAGCCACAATAATTAGGAATCATTCGCATTAAATTCCTTCTCTGCATGTCGAAGCCATAAGGGCAACAATCAACCAAGGATAAATCTTATTTTATTCCAATTAATTCAAATGATTTGCTCTTCCAACCACTAAATCCACCGGCATGCCCATGGTAACTAGTTTGGCAGATCGTCTGTATAGCACTTGGGCTGTGGCGTTATGTTTCAGCTCTTGAAACTTCAGCACAGTCTCGTCTTCTAGGGTTCTTTCTTCCTCCCCTAATTAAGAAGTGTTTTGTTCATTAGGGTTTGTTTTTGAGATCGGTAAGGTGGGTTTTAGTTGAGTAATGGAAGATTACAGCCAAATGGGTGAGAATACAGGTCATCTAAGTCAGCGTCATGACCATAACCACAAGGACTCTTTTCCTAATTTTGCTGTTGCACCAAATATGAATAATCAGGTAAGCACGTTTCAGCTTCAAAATTCAGGGGACTCATATTTTCAAGCCGTGAAGAACAAAGGCAGCCACTGTCAAAGCCTCCCCCCAAACATCCAAAACCCTATACTCAGAGGGAACACATCAACATCTGCTGCAACACTTGTTTATTATCCTGACCACCACCATCATCAGCGGCGGCGGCAGGAGAAGCAGCAGCAGCAACTACAGAAGCAAGGAGCCCAAGAAGATGAAGGGAAAGAGGGGCGCGGCACCAGCTCTAAGGAAGACGACGAAGCTATGAAGGCCAAGATCATAGCTCATCCTCAGTACTCTAATCTGTTGCAAGCTTACATGGATTGCCAAAAGGTAATCATATATTTAACCTTTTCCCTAACGGTATTCAAGACACATACAAGTAATTGTTAAATATCTTTAAAAAAAGAGAAAAAGGGAAGATCAATTATGTTGAGTTGGGTTCTCCCAAATTCAATTAAAAAAAATGAAAGATATTTTTCAGAGGACGCATCATTGCTTCTCTCTCTCTCCTTGTCTCTCAAATTTATTGGGTAGGTGGGAGCACCGCCGGAAGTAGTAGCAAGGCTGGCGGCAGCTAGGCATGACTTTGAGACAAGGCGGCGATCTTCCTTCACTTGTACAAATGCATCAGAAGATCCAGAACTCGATCAATTCATGGTGATGAAGTGTTTGTTTTTTTTTGGCCTTTACTTCAGTTCTTTCTCATCTTTCAGCGAAGGGAAGGGGAAAATCAATTAAGTTTCATGAAATGGGGATCGATGCTTAGTTAATATTTGGGGATGAATATGTGTCTTCGTAGGAAGCATATTACAACATGCTGGTGAAATACAAAGAGGAACTAACGTGGCCGGTTCAAGAGGCCATGGATTTCATGCGTAGGATGGAAGCACAGCTAAACCTGCTTAGCAATGGCCGCGTCCAGATCTTCCCTTCTGGTAATCTTCTTACATGTATTCTCCCACTATTTCTCTCTTAAAACACAATACTTAACAATAATGTCAGACTAGTTTATTTATTAATTTATTTGAGGCGTTTCAGTTTAGTTGTAGAGCGACAATCGGGTGAGATTTCACCGTGTTAGGCTAACATAGATAGATATGGAGGTCTCTGAGCTATAAACGATCAATCATCTTTGTGTTTTTTCTTCCACTGACTGATTGGTTGTTGCGCTGTGCCCAAAATCTAGCGTCCAGATTTGGGAGGTCTAGAGAAGGTAGTGTAGGTGTAGACCTTCTTGTATTCTCTCTCATAAAATCGTGTAGAAAAATCGCATTCCTAATTTTAATTTTATAACTATGTTACTGACATTTTTAGGATAAAAAGGATTAATTATACTGGAGGAGAGAGTGAGATAAGATTTGTAAATTTAGTTAATCAAAGTGACCCGACAATTTAAATAAATTAAAAATCAAATATTACAAGTTTTATTCTCTATCACTCTTTGTCATTCATTCATCTTGCTTCAGAATATTTTGACGGAGGTTTGGAAGCTTAAACCCTAATCCCAGATTCACGATTCTATTATCACTACTAGAACGAACAAAAGATTTCAATTATGGATATGTATGGTGATTTAACAGTAACTAACTTTATCACAACATAAAGATGTCTATTTTTTTTTTTTCTTTTGCAGCGATGGAAATTAATCAAGCAAATTAAATCGAAAACAGTTACATATTTTGAAAAATTAATCCAACCAAAATCATTGACCCTACATATGGAATTCCTTCATCTCATAGGATTGACAATAATGTAGATAACAACTGAGATAATTAACTGGTTTTAATCGAGTTTGAATGTGGATTCTCATGATTGTTAATTCTTATTTCTGGCACTACAATTAAGTCATTAATTATTACTAGCAGTAAACCAGGCTTATCTTCTCCTGAAATCTGTCTCTGGCTTCCTTGCTTGGAAACTTGCATCGGCATAACTCTAATGGAGGTTGCCGGCATCATCGTTGTCGGCATTTTCCAAGAAGGGCATCGTTTTTTGGGTCGCAGGAGGATCTATTTTTGCTTCGGGAATAAACAAACTTACAATGCTACGCAAGAACATCAGTGCTAGCTCATGTAGCCCGACTGTTGTCTGTCTCTCAGTATTTGTTTTCAAATTTATTACTCTCATCGCCCCCCCCCCCCCCNAAATTGTTAAAGCTATATTTTAAAAGTTCTGAAAAACCATTTTGAAATACATTTTTAGAGTTTTAAATTGATAATTTTTTAAAGAATTAATAATTAGAATTAAATTTATTTAACTTAAAAAGTTATCATGAATACATTGTTAAATGATAGAGAAGTCATTAGCTGCCAGTTCTAGCCAGCTCCTCCCAAAGCTTCTTACAAGATGCTATGTACATATTCCAATCTCTGTCTTCGTAACTCTTTCTACGCAGAGTTCCACTTACATGCTTGTAATGCCCGAACAACTTGAGCTTATTGTAGTTGTGGCTGTATTTCCATTTTTCTTATTTATTATTAGTACGATTAAATTAGGAAAATTTATGGACATTTTTGAGTTAAAATATGCTTGGTCTTTGATTGATGAGTTTCTGCAGTGCTGGTTTTGAATGCGGCTTTGCTTGATACAAACTTGATTTTGTTTGTTGAATCATGAAGGGATTCGTGAGACCTTTGTCCAAATGTTTATATAAGTTTTTGGGAACCAAGCAACTATTTCACATTGTGAAGAGCCTCTTGTACTTTTATAGTCTAGAATTTAATCTTGGGGATTTGGTTTCTATGCAATCACATTTTAGCATATTGTGGAGGTGGACTTATGATTGACATCGTTTGTTGAAGTATCAAACTATTTCTTAACCTTGATATAATAATTTAAGACTTTTGGATGAGTTGGTTTCAAAACTTTAATAATTTTGGACATATACAAGTAGAGGAAGACATGTAAGCACACATTTCAACTCTTGCCAGTTTCTATACTTCCAAATTGATTATATAATGGCTAGGGACATTGATACTAGGGGTAAACTCGTAGTGTAGCCGAGAAGGAAAAAGAGAAAAAGCAGAGAAAAAGGTGTAAGTGAATACCATTCAAATCTTTTAGGTTGGATCTGCTATTATAAGTTTGATTCTAGCTGCTGTGTACGTTAACTTAGATAGCATAGACGAAAATATCAGTCCATATGTATGGTATCACACCCTTGATACTTATATTTTTTGATCTTGCAATAATGTCGTAATATGCTGCCATATTAACAATGTATCAATATGTATTCTCTTGTCAAAAATTTTTTCTGATACATTTTCTGTTAATATATATTATCTAATATATCTGATAATGATATAGTCGTAACCAATACTAATATGGATATCAATATCGATATTCTTACCGATGTTACACCGTGTATTATCATTACAGACAAGACATTCACTCTGGAGTTTGTTTCAAACCCTAAAATGCAGGCTAAAAATATTCATTATCAAAAAATGATAAAAGAAAATAAGATGTTATGAAAGGGGCAGAGAAAATGCTCAGGCCAAAGCTTTTGACTCAGAAAGTCATATGGTATAGAAGCAAGCAGATAGGTGTTTCTCAAAGCACGTTCACAACCTTAGTAATATTAGGTTTTCATTTGAGGGAAATGGTCTTAGCAATCTTTTCTTTCACGTATTGACCTCGCATTCCTTTGGAATCATATTTGATGTGGGTGTTCGAAACTCATCCTTTTTTCAAGAATGTATGACTGGATAGGCCGACTGTTGGGATCATTCCCGTGTGGAAGTCCGTAGGATTTGAACAGAGCACGAATGTGATGGGAGGAAGAAATCTCGGTCAACTTCGTTGACCGGAGTCAAGTCTTCCGGTCAATTCCTTCGATCAATATGTTGACCGTCATAAGTTGTGAATCGTTTAAAGGAGTGGGACGAGCTACTTTGACCGGTTAACAGTATAGTTGACCGGCTAATGTGAAGCGGACAATAGAGTTGACATGCCATATTTGGGAGATCTGAACGACTGTCATACCAAAAAAAAAAGGTGTACAATTGACCTACTCTTCTGGGTGGTTGGTGGAAGTCATTCTCGAGACTCCAAAGGTTGATCGGTCTGTAGAAATAGGCATGCGCCGCTTGCTGCAGGACCAGGCATGTGCATGCAGGCAAACCTTGGAAGTTGAGCACTAACCACTGGGCTATGGTGATAGGTGTGTATATATGTATGTACACTTTACACATAGCGAATAGGTGAGTTGCAAGGCAAGAACATGAAGAAGAAGACACCGGCCAAGATTGAGTGAGAGTGTAATCGAGGAGAGAGAAAAAGAGAGCTATAAGAGAAACAAGTGTGAGAGCCTTGATTACTTTGCTTTGTTCTTATTTTTCGCCTCCTGTAACGTTCTCATATTTAGTGATTCTTAGTGGACTTAATGTCCCGTGGTTTTTCCATTGATTCATAAGGGTTTTTCACGTAAAATTCGGTATTCATTTCTCTTTTCTACTCTCTACTTCACAGTGCTCATTGTGCCCTATTAGTTAGCCGTCCATTCCGGCCAACAGGTGAAAACTGTTCCTGTAATTTGATAAGTAGGCTGCCTGTTGCCAGTCAACAAGCGGTATCAGAGACAGGTTGACAACTCCGTCTGAATGGCGTCATCATCCCCAAAGAACTTGCCATTCAGTGTAGAATAGTTTAATGGACAGGGCAACTTTATCATCTGACAGGAGAGGATGAAGAACATCTTAATGAGAGAAGGAACAATCAAAACCCCGAGGAAGAAGGAAGATAAGCCGGAAAGCCTATCAGAGGAAAGCTGGCAAGATAAATGAGATCTTGCCAATTGCGCTATTAAACTATGTCTAGCAGACAACACGCTCCAGGAGGTCCTTGACTTGACTGATTCGGCGGAGATGTGGGAGAAGCTTGAAAGCCGATATAAGTCCAAATCCTTGACAACCAAGTTTCATATTAAGAAATAATTTTATGGCCTGCAGTTGTCAGAAGGTGGCAGCTTTGAGAAGCATTTGGATGACTTTAATCGGATTGTAAATCAGATGTCCGCCCTTGATGAGGTAATCAAGGAGGAGGATAATGCATTGGTGTTGCTGGCCTCTCTGCCAACTTCTTATGATCATATTGTCATCACGTTACTGTTTGGGAAAGACACTATCAAACTAGACGAGGTTATCACCTCCCTACTCATGAATGAGTCAAGGCGGTCATAAGGGGCTTCGACATTTTCCAATAGTGAAATACTTGTGATCGAGTCCAGGGGAAGAAGTAGAGGTCGCAGCCAGAAATCAGGAGAAAAAGGTTGCAGCAAATCACGATTAAGGTACCAAAACCTTGAGTGCCATTATTGTGGCAAAATGGGCCATATCAAGAAGCAGTATTTCAAATGGAAGTGTGAGAATTCCGAGAAGGAGAAATGAAAAAAGGGACGTAGTGAGGACAAGTCCTCTATCTCAGTGGTCACAGGATGCAACCTCCTGGTGACATGTGAAGAACACGTGGCAAACCTGACGGACTAGGAGTCCGGCTGGGTGATTGACTCTGGTGCCACCTTGCACCCCACGTCAAAAAGGGGGTTGTTCGCATCCTAGACTCCAGGGAACTTTGGAGTGATAAGAATGGGCAATGAAGGAACATCCCAAGTTGTCGGCAAGGGTGACATTGTGCTGATCACCAATAATGGAACAAAGCTGATATTAAAGGACGTCAGACACTTTCCTGATTTCAGGCTTAATATTATCTCAGCAAGTCGGCTGGATGATGAAGGTTATTGTAGCACCTTCTGTGAAGGTGAGTGGAAACTTACTAGAGGCTCTTTGGTGGTGACAAGAGGAAAAAGGTGCTCCGGTCTGTACATCATGAAGGCATTCGCAACGGTCGGAGATGTAAATGCTGCTATCGGCAAGGAAATCGAGGACTTGTGGCACAGGAGGTTGGGCCACATAAGTGAATGCAGACTGAATCATCTGGCCAGGAAGGGCCTTATTGCCAGAGTAAAGGAGGACGGATTAAAGACGTGTCCTCACTGCCCAGCCGGCAAACAGAGGAGAGTCTCGTTTCATGGAGACTTGTCCGCTTTCAAGGCAGAACTACTTGAGCTCATCCACACAGATGTGTGTGGACCATTCAAAGAAAATTGATTCTGTGGAGCTCAATATTTTGTCTCTTTCATTGATGACTGTTTCAGAAAATTGTGGGTTTATCTGTTAAAGTCCAAGGACTAGGTCCTTGATGTATTTGAGCAATTTTATACTCTTGTGGAGCGTCAGACGGGAAAGAAACTGAAGGTCGTTCGGAGCGACAACGGCAGCGAATACTTAGACCTTTTGATGCCTCCTGCCGGTCACGTGGTATTAGGCATCAAAAGGCGCCTTCAATGACGCCACAGTTAAATGGAGTGACTGAGCGGATGAATTGCACACTTATAGAAAGAGTACGGTGTATGCTCTTGGAAGCTGTCCTCCTTGGATACTTTTGGGCCGAAGCACTGAAGACGGCGGTCTACATTATAAATAGGTCGCCCAGTAAACCCTTAAAGGGTGAAGTGCCGGAGAAGATGTTGTCAAATAAGGAACCATATTATGATCACCTGCGGGTGTTTGAACGTAAAGCCTTTGTCCATATTCCAAGAGATGAAAGGACAAAGTTGGAGTCAAAGACGATGCAGTGTGTCTTTCTGGGCTACGAAAAAAATGAGTTGGGCTACCGGTTTTATGATCCAACTACTAGAATGCTTGTCCGGTCAAGGGACGTAACTTTCGCTAAAAATGAGACAATTGAAGACATTGGCAGGAAGACCAAGTGTGATAGTGATCAGACGGACAAAGTAAGTGTCAAAGTTGTCCGTCCGGTACCTCTGGAAGATAAGGACAATCGTCCTGAGGTGGTCGAAGAAATAATGACTCCTAAAGGTTAGAATGAAGTCATTCCTCAACGGCCGAGGATCTGTCTGTCAGACAATCCTCACGAAATAGACGACCTTCCGTCCGTCTGTCGCCCAGTGAGTATGTTATGCTCACTGATGTCGGAGAGTCTGAAACTTATGAAGAGGTTATGGAGGATGAGAACAAGGAGAAGTGGCTGGAAGCCATGAAGGAGGTGATGTGTTCTCTTCATGAAAATCACACATTCGATCTAGTCAAGCTTCCCAAGGGGAAGAGAGCCTTAAAGAACAAGTGGGTATTTCGATTAAAGACTCCAGAAAACATCATGCAGCCAAGATATAAGGCGAGGCTAGTGGTGAAAGGTTTCGGTCAACGGAAGGGAGTTGATTTTGATGAAATTTTTGCTCCGGTGGTAAAGATGTCTTCCATAAGTGTCGTGCTGGCCTAGTGGCTACCTAGGACCTTGAGGTAGAGTAGATGGATGTCCGGACGGCTTTCCTCCATGGTGAGCTTGAAGAAAAAATTTACATGAAACAGCTGGAGGGGTTTGAGGCTAAAGGGAAGGAACTTGTCTGTCATCTGAGAAAAAGTTTGTATAGTCTGAAGCAAACTCCTTGGCAGTGGTACAAGAAGTTCGAGTCTGTTATGTCTGGTCAAGGATACCGGCAGACTACTCATGACTACTGCGTGTTTGTGCAGAAGTTTTTTGATGATGATTTTGTCATCCTTTTCCTATACGTGGACGACATGTTGATTGTTGGACGCAACGGTGCTCGAATAAAGGAGCTGAAAGAGCAGTTTGGGCGATCATTTGCTATGAAGGACCTTGGATCGGCAAAGTAAATTCTGGGAATAAGAATTATACGCGATCGAAAGGCAAGGAAAATGTGGCTGTCACAAGAAAGCTATATTGAGAAGGTGCTCCAGCGATTCAATATGAACAAGTCAAAACCTGTGAGCACACCATTGGCGAACCATCATAAGTTAAGCACTTGTCAATGTCCATCATCAGATGACGAGAAGAAATACATGAGAGGCGTTTCTTACTCCTCAGCTGTGGGAAGTCTGATGTATGCCTCGGTGTGTACCAGACCGGATATAGCTCATGCTGTTGGGATAGTTAGCCGGTTTCTGTCCAATCCGGAGGAGCAATGGTCTGCAGTAAAGTGGATTCTGAGGTACATCCGAGAAACTTCTAAGAGGTGCCTGTGTCTTGGAAGCGATAAGCCCCAACTAGTGGGCTACTCAGACGCTGCTATGGCCGGCGACATAGACTCACGCAAGTCTACTTCAGGTTACTTGGTGAAATTTGCGGGGGCACAGTCTCTTGGCAGTCCAAGCTGCAGAAGTGCGTGGCCCTATCCACTACTGAAGCGGAGTATATCGCAGTGACAGAGGCCTACAAGGAAATGTTATGGATGAAGGAGTTCGTTCAAGAGCTGGGTATTGAACAGGAGAGATATCTGATACTCTGTGGTAGTCAGAGTGTCATTCATCTATGTAAGAATTTCTCATTTCATTCCAGATCAAAGCACATTGATGTGCGATATCACTGGGTAAGAGATATACTTGAGGATGGTCTGCTGTCACTGGACAAGGTCAGCACTGACGAGAACAGGGCAGACATGATCAAGATTCTACCGAAAGGGAAGAATGAGGCATGCTGCAGGCTGATCGGGATGATGTACTTAACTTCTTCACGGTCGTGAGGGGAAGTTTGTTGGGATCACTCCCGTGTGGAAGTCCGTAGGACTTAAACAGAGCACGAATGTGCTAGGAGGAAGAAATTTCGATCAACAAAGCTGACCGGAATCAACTATTCGGGTCAACGAAGTTGACCGAAGTCAACTCTTCCGGTCAATATGTTGACCATCATAAGTTGCGAGTCGTTTGAAGGAGCGGGACGGGCTACTTCGACCGGTCAACGGTATGGTTGACTGGCTAATGTGAAGCGAAGGACAACAGAATTGACATGTCATATTTGGGAGATCTGAACGACTGTCATACCCAAAAGAAAAGGTGTACAGTTGACCTACTCTTCTGGGTGGTTGGTGGAAGTCATTTTTCGGGACTCTAAAGGCTGATCGGTCTGTAGAAGCAGGCATGTGCCGCCTACTGCAGGACCAGGCATACGCATGCAGGCAGACATTGGAAGTTGAGCACCAACTACTGGACTATGGTGATGGGCGTGTGTATATGTATGTACACTTTGCACATAGCGAATAGGTGAGTTGCAAGGCAAGAACAAGAAGAAGGAGAAGACACCGGCCAAGATTGAGTGAGAGTGTAACCGAGGAGAGAAAGAAAAAGAAAGAGAGTTGTGAGAGAAGCAAGTGTGAGAGTCTTGATTACTTTGCTTTGTTCTTATTTTTCGCCTCCTGTAACCATCTCATATTTAGTGTTTCTCAGTGGACTTAGTGCCTTGTGGTTTTTTCCTTAATTCATACGGGTTTTTCACGTAAAATTCGGTGTTCATTTCTCTTCTCTACACTCTACTTCACAGAGCTCATTGTGCCCTATTAGTTGGCCGTCCATTTCGGCCAACAGGTGAAAACTGTTCCTGTAATTTGGTAAGTAGGTCACCCGTTGCCAGCCAACACCGATGTCCCTCGAGGATGTCCCCAGGCTATTTCCTTGTATTAACAAGGATCATGGGTTAGTAACTTCTGCTACCCTTCGAGACCTGAAGTAGCAAAAAATTTTGGCGGTAAGACCTTAAGAGAGTTGATTATGAACAAAATGTACTTCAAATAATCAAATGTTATCTTCATAGATGGAACTATCTGCATTAAGGATCATGTCGCACGGATAAACCTATGATCATTGGTCCATTGTATCACCCACGGCTGAAACATAGCAAACTTGCTTTTTGGTAACGAAGCAAGCACTAGAAAAATATCGTGTAGATATTAAAAAAAAACTTACAAAAAATACATCAAGATTCATATTATCTGTATTTTCCCTAAGAAAATACCAGCCTTTACAATAAATAAGGGTATGGGAGATTGCGGTGGAAGTTACATTGATGTTTTTTGTTTGACTCTATCTCGTAATGACAGAAGCAAGATCACAAAACTTTCAATTAGAAATGGGATTGTCTGATAATTATTCTCTGCTGTAAATAATCTCCATATTTATACTGTAGCATTCTGTGTTGTAGAAATAATGCTCAGATACGTGACCTTATAGACTGTTAAGAAAATAGTTATGTTGGTTGGTAAGTTAGTGGTTGTGACGGTCAATGAACATATTAGGTATGACCATAGGATAATAAAACACAACAAAAAAGAAATTATACAGCTATAAGATTTGATGGACTAATAGAAAAAAAATGGCTTTTCTGCATCAAAGAACCACTGTCTATATTATTAATATACGGTCATTACCTTGTAAATTTGTTTTTTGTTGGCATGGCTCGGTATTAATAAATGAATTTGCATTGATGAATATAATATCAGAAATGCGCAGCTATTTATTATTAAAATTAGCTCTATTAGAAGAACCTTAATTAATATGCCAATGAGGTCTTAATTGAGTTGGGTGAGGTCGAGGCATTGGATTTAACAAAAAAAAAAAAATGAAGAGGTTCATTTATTTCTCCTATCTGCATGGAAGCGTTGGATCGGCTGCCAACCGTGTGATTGTAGGATTGTGAAATCCTATGATCTCGATCAACAGGTTGACCTCCATGAGAACTATATTAGTCATAGCAATGCCAATTCAGGCATGTGGGTATCTGCATTTTCCTTGGAACTGGGAGAATTATAAGTTTAAGATGACAGGTGAAGGTCCAAAGATAATTTTGTATTGTAACAATTACGATATTCGTTATGCAAATGCTAATGTTGTATAAAATTAGCCTTCTTTGAAGGTTCTTTTAGATGCAGAATTTTCTTCTCTTCCATCTCCTAACCCTATTAAAAAATGCCATTTTTTTCAAATTTCTGTTAGCATCTAAGTTTTTGGGAAGAGGCAAGTGTTGTGTGATTCTTAAGGCCACTATTTTGTCGAAATTTATCTATTGCTAACTTGTTTCTTCCCGGAATAAATACACATGTAAATAAATAAACAAATAAGCTGATGGATCAGAGGGAGTTGGCTCGTCCGATGAGGAGCAAGGCAACAGCGGTGGAGAAAGAGAGGTCGGTTGTGAGCATATTGACCCCCGTGCTGAAGACCAAGAACTCAAGAACCATCTTCTGAGGAAGTACGGCGGCTACCTGAGCAGTCTTAAGCAGGAGCTTTCCAAGAAGAAGAAGAAGGGAAAGCTGCCCAAAGAGGCTCGTCAAAAGCTTCTTGGTTGGTGGGAGTTGCATTACAAATGGCCATACCCTTCGGTAAGTATACCCTTCGCTAAGACAGCTGTACCCCAAACTTCCATGTAACATAAAAACCAGTTTCATTCAAAGTTTAAAACCTTAATAAACCAGTTTTCATTTAAAGCTTCATCATCTGAGACATGCTATATGATAATTCTTGAAGGGCATGGCATGGATTAGTTTTGAACTGATTCAGTTCCTGCTCTCTAAGTGGAAGATTTAGAAGTTTTAAAATACAACAAACACTATGTGTAAGAAAGTTAATGAGATTTAAGATGAGAAAATATGATCTTCATTATCTCATTTTTCTCTAAACCATTATGTGGAAACTTAAATGACTCACCTAAGTCAGTGGATATGAATCATCGATTGATGAAGTATAATCTGTAGCACTTGAATTATAGCGTCCAAAATTTATCTGGGCCCGAAGATTTGAAATTAGTTTCTCTCCTTTCCTCCCTTAACCCACAAAATATTATGGTGGTTATTTTCTAACACAAAGATAATGGCTGTTGAATTTGCATTTTTTAGACGCTAGGGAGAGAAATACTACATCAATTTCCATAATACCCCTCTTTTCATTGCACAGCATCTTGATGGGTATGCCTATTTAAGGAACTTTTCTAATAATAATCATGACTTATACGATTATTATAACAAACTATAAATAGGATTGTGAAATTCATTCAATTCCAATAAATATTAACTATTTGTCATGCTACGTGGGCTAATTCTTGTATGTTACTCACACAGGAAACAGAGAAGGCGGCATTGGCTGAAGCAACAGGTCTAGACCAAAAACAAATAAACAACTGGTTTATAAACCAGAGGAAGCGGCATTGGAAGCCATCTGAAGATATGCAGTTTATGGTTATGGATGGCATTCGCCAGCACAATTCTGCTCTCTACATGGAAGGCCCCTTCATGGTTGACGGGCCCTATCGTTTCCGGACATGATCACCGATGTCAGCTATTAGCTCGGCCCAAGGTTATTAATTATATTCGCCCGTTATATGAAAACTTAGGCTTGTATGGAACAACACAAGCCTATCTTATTTTCAATTTTTAAGATGTTATGATCTTGTGAAGCAAGGTTGGGAGTTTGTAGTATGTACTGCACTGGTGAAATTTTCATTTTTTTTTTTGGGGGGGGGGGATGATTTGTGTTTTATATTGTAATTAAGTTGCATGAAGCTAATTTCTGTAGCACGTATAATAATAATATAATAATAATAAATGTGGGTTATCTGACTTGCATGCATTTTGAAGTTGGAGATGAAGTGAAACCATTGTGACATTTGATTCTATTTAATGCTGAATCTATGTTGCTTATTACCTGAATTGTAGATATCCAAGCTGTAAATTTGCTGTATTTGCCCAGTATATTATGTTCTTGCTGTCGCATGCCAAATTATAATGCGATTGATTTCTATGGGTCTGTATTAAATGATGAAGAAATTCGATATCTTTTACTTTGCCGGTTATTAATTATTGAGACAATTGAATTTCTTGAAATTAAGCATATTGCGGTATCGGTTTAAGTATTTATATAAGAGGGAAATAGCTCAATTGTACCTGGGGAGTCTCCATCGTTGAGCACCATGGAAGCTATTTTGTAAGAATCCGACGGTCAAAATTTTATATATTTTAAAAAATAAAAATATATA
>JAODPA010121717.1:0-17981 GCA_025585075.1 Nepenthes mirabilis | reverse complement strand
TAACATTTTAACATATACAAGACTTATATTTAACAATTTAAAATATGTTGAACATTATGTACAAATTTGAGACAGGTAAGAGTCATTTAATTTAATTCAATTACCAAAAAAAAAGAGTCATTTAATTCATAAATTCAAACATGCAAGACAAAATAGTGCAAAATTTAGTTGATGCAAACAATATACATATACATAGATATGAAATTCATGCATTAATTGTAGAAGAATTAGTAATATTTCACATATATACTAAACATAAACATCATAACTTCGAAATTATGTCATGAATAAGCATTTGAAATAAAAAATGCTCAGATAATTGGAGAATGAAAAAGGCTAGAAATGCACTTACCTTCGCTCCAAATTATCAAAATTTTAGCTTTGATTCACTTGAATTGAGCTTCATTGGCTCTCACTCTCCTTCTCTCTCTTCTCCTTGTCTCATCTCTCCTCTCTCAAATTCTACTAAAAAATAATAGAAAACCAGCCAAATACTCTATTTAAACTAAAGTTGTGATAGAACGGGTCCTTACACTCTAAAGACCTCTGTCAATAAACAAACAAAACTAATATCCATAAATTTAAATCATTGAATTCTATAGAAATTTTGGCAGTCTCCTCTAAAAGTGGTCAAAACCCATACAAATAGCCTTTATTAAACAACTTGTTTCAGACATACTAACTATTTAAATCTTAAAATCCAACATCTCAAAGCACAGGATCAACACATGCCATATCATTTATGACTTCAACACAACACATCCTAACCACTACTCAAACTCAAAATAAGATGCCATCTAGGACTTGTTCAAATCCAAAACAAAATAGTGGAAGCAAAACTAGATCCATAAGGTAATCCTATGGAAGCAAATACAGTGACCCAACATAAAACATAATATGTCATAACTACAAATACATAAATTCCACCCACAAAATATATTATTTACATGTAAGACTATCAAATTTTCCAATTATCTTTAAGATGATGATTTCGAGGCTCCAAATCTTCCTTGCTAAGCTTTCCCTATTCTTGCTTATCAGGAACCAATTCTATTATTTCATCTGGTGGGGAAAAAAACAGAAGAGTGAGCCGAAACCTAGGAAGGTACCATAAAACATGCAGGTGAAATATTTTTATGCAGGATATAAGTATAATGAAGCAGAATCCAGAGAAATATCTGAAGAACATAAACGTCCATAGAAACAAAAAGAAAGCATAAATCAATATAAACACGTAACAAAAATCACAAATTCACATCAAATCTCACTTTTTCTTCAAAACTCTAGTTTGTTATTCCAGTGACCTAACTAGTGTATCTAACTAGTCGATGGGCGAATAATCGAAGATATATTGTATTCAATCCACACAATCAAAGGGCAAAGGTTTGATAGTCATTTATTTTCATTTCATTTCATGATTCAAAGGTTCGATAGTCTCTATCCTCTAATTACATTCCGAGGAGGGACGGATCACATATCACTCCATGGATAGAGTTATCCTCGATCACTATTGGAAAGTTTTAAGGCATGTCGGAGAACCCTATCTAACTGTACAATAGTTCTAGGTTCGATTTTCTTACCAATTTAACTTAACTTAATGCATTTACTTATAATTCCATAATCAAAATTTATCATATCTCAAGGCCATGTCCAAATTCATACAATCAATCTTGTAGAGGGTCTCCAAAATTTGATGATACAATTCTATGCAAAGTTTTCAGATACAAATCATTTAATAAACTTTAACAAGGCAACGATTAACATTTAAATCTCAAAATTCTAAGTTTTCAACATAAATTCTCAAGTTTTCATTCTAGGGTTCCATGCAAAAACTTTCGGACGAAAATCAAACGTCAATCTTGCACGAAATCATAAAATTAAAGCCATAATTTCACAAAACATACACAAAACATGAATTAAACTTAAAACTATATATTCATTTTTGAGCTAGGGTTTTGGGCGAAACTTTCGGACATTAATCGGATACAAAACATGAACTAAATCATGAAATCAGAGTTATACATCATCATATATATATATATATAAACTTAAAATCTACCCAAAAAATCATGAGAAATACATATTAATCGTAACAAATATTCGAAAACGGGGGTTTTAGAGCATAAATACTAAAATAGAGATATTCAAAAGTTACAAAAATGGAAAATAAGGTTAGAGGTATAATGATTTTTACTTGGATCGGAGTAGAATGGCCAAAATCACCCTTCTTTTTTCCTTTCTTCCTCTCCCTCCTTCACTGTTCGTCATCCGTGCTCTACCAAATTATCTCCCATCTCCCCTTTTTGTAAATGAAATGAGGGTCGGTGGCTAAAATTTGTGCCTACGCTCGAGCGAATGGCAGGTGCACAGCGAGCGCCGGCTCCCTGCCAGGGCCTTGCTCGAGCACCTCAGGCAAGTAGCGAGTGGGGCCTTACTGGTTTTTGACACCTGCTGCCGCGCTGGAGCACGTGGCAGGCGCCGTCCTGATGAGCAGATCAGTATGCAGCAGCCCGTTTTTTCTCTTTTCACTTTCGAAACTTATTCTCCCATACATATTTAGCCTCATCTTAATTATTATTATTTTAATTATTTTTAAATTATCATGTTTCAGAATCGGGACCTCACAACTCTTTCACACTTATAGAAATTTCATCCTCGAAATTTAACGAACTCCGAATTTTTCTAAATCAAAGGAGCCTTCCAAGCGTTTCCAAATCACTTTTAGATTAAAATGGTTATTCTAAGACCTTAAACCTCCAAATCATCCTGACCCTTATTATCTGGTGTGTCCCATTTAAAGTCTCATTCCACTAAACCTGAAGGTAATACCCAATTTGTTAACTATTCTCCGACTTAGTTCTAAACCTTAAACGAGTAAAACTCCTTACTTCCTTTCATACTAAACCTTGAGATTAAGCATTTCCCCTAAATTTCAAATTAAACCTCAAAGTCTATAAGGGTTCATCATTCTTCCACTGCGCGCTCTGATCAATCATCATACTCAAATCATCCGATTACCATTGACCACCACAACGAATTTAACCTAACACCCAATTCTTTTATCAAACTTAGCTAAGATTCCGATATAAATTTCCAGCCATAATTAGACCTCAAAAGTGAAATACTTTATATTCTCATTATTTCGTAGGCATGTCACCAAATTGAGATATCCATGATATACACTTTCCCTTTCGAGCACCCAATTTACGCGGTAGCCATGATAAAAACTAATTTTAAGATATTCATATCACAAAAATAATCCTCAGAGATCCTCAGTTCACCTCAAAACTAGAAATCCTAACTAGAACAGTCACCATAGATTCGATACAGTTTTAGATTGTAACCTAAAATCTCAGAACCTTAACAATTAGTAACCTCAAGATCTTAGAACCCCTATACTGAGTGATCTGAAATCTTGTTAGCACACCAAGGAGCCAACCAAGTAAACCCAAACACGTCCTCCAAAATCACGATAAGTGGGTTATTCTAATACGAAATCACAAGGGCTTACCATTTCAAATTTTATAACTTCCACACTTCGAATGCAATTCCACTTCCCAACTTAGAAATACGACTTCCTATATCCCAAGCATTCAAACCTGCTCACAATCTATCTTTTACATTTCTTACAAAGCACCAGAGGCATATCAAGCCCAAAGATTCTCAACATCAATAGCCTATGCTAAATCTACTTTCTTAATAATAATTAAAATCTATCCTAACAATTCTTAAACAGATTAATCTACTTGCAATCTCCTAAGGTTACTACTCCATTATAACATAACTATTTTAATCCTTAAAATTATTAGATCAAAGTTATCTCCGAGGCAATTCCACAAATTGTCAAATAAAAACCTCCGATATCACTATCGATCTTAACATTCACCTTCCTCGAAAGATACTGAGATCAACCTATTACAGCTCTTAACTCTTAAATTCGCAAGACATTTATTTCTTCCAAAAGCATCACCTATAAACCCTCAAGGCGAGGACTTCATCACAAAATCCCAATTATAGGTGAAGTAATTTCAAACCATGGACTCCTCCCCCACTTTGCTCGTGGGTAGTTACCTATTGATGTAGAAATAACAAAATTTCAATCTTTCTTTTTCTCAAGAACATTACCATCTATATTGACTGACCTGACCCATCAGTAAATCTTACTTCCTAAAGATCCCAAAGTATCCTTAATAGCACCCAAACAATATTCCTTTAAATCTATACAAATTTCATAGAAACAATGTCGATTCCATCCCATCTCTAAATCACCCATTTCGCTTATCTACCATATTGACCAATTACCCGAATATTTTCTCTTCCAACAATACACAACCAATCACTTCCTCAATTAGGCACTCGGTCAATCAACTATCCACAATCCACAAAAAATGCATAGACACAATTATAGAACCGTCAAGAATCTTCATGATGATGGGGACATATCATGCAAATCGTGGGAAATAAAATAATACATAACTCCCAAGTCAATTAAAACAAAAATCAAAATTCCATAAATAAGGACAATACCTCCATCCACTTTCGGGGGTGTCTCATGGTCTTGCGCCGTCACCGCAAATGCTTTAGCCGTAACAGTTGACTTCTTTGCTTTCGACCTCTTAGGTAATGGATAATCTTTCATCAGGTAGCCCCGCTGCCCATAATTATAACATGTTCCCATCATTTTATAATAGGGCTTCCCCGTGTGCTTTCTCCCAAAATATGCATATTCAGCTGCTGATATTTGAGAGCTAGTTACCGATAAAACTTTAGTAACGCCCTTCCCTGTATCTACTGTCTTTGCCTTCTTAGATGGCCCTGAGGGTTTTTCTTTTGATCCTGTGCTAAAACTCATCCTACTGGCGACTCTCTTAGTGAAGAACTTTTTTGTCTTCAATTCCTCTTCATAAATTAAAGCTCGATCTAAAATATCAGCATATGTTTGGAGCTTGTGAGTCGACAACTGCCTTCTAATATCATCTCTCAGTCCTTGCTGAAATTTCTTTGCCTTACTCAGTTCGTCATCCACAAAATACAATGCATAACTAGACAATTCAGTAAATTTTATGTCATACTCTGCTACAGTTTGGTTTCCTTGTCTAAATTGCAGAAATTCTTGCTCCTTCTTATCCTGAAGAATAGACGGGAAATATTTTTCCATATAAGCTTCCTCAAATATTTTCCAAGAAATTTCATCATTAGGCATACCTGACGCACTCTTTTTCATGACCCACCAGCTATCGGCTTCAACCTCCATCTTATACACCACAAACATGACCTTTTTCTTGGTCAAAGCATTAGATAACTTCAAAAATCTTCTTCATCCTCCGAATCCAAATGTCTGCCTTCATCGGATCAGGTTCACCCAAAAATTTAGGTGCTTTCTCCACCGTAAATCGATCATATATAGTCAGAGCACGATTTACTGGAACTAGTTCAGGTGATGAGACTGGAGCCATATGACGTTGCTCTATCAATTCAACAACATTCGTCATCCTACCCAACAAATTCACGTACTTGGCTTATCGTTCGTGGGGGATACTAGCACCTCCGCGGTTATTCCTTCTACTTCTTCTACTAGCCATCTTAAGTCCTATAACCAAAAACAATCACAGTATTAGCTGACCTAGACTAATTAGATCAAAGAGAGGGGTTAAAATAAATCAGTGATATCTAGAATAAAATCCTTAATGCCAACCCTTAGCCATTCCCTCTAACCCTAACTACTCGTATCTTTCCTCAATTTAAAACATTTCAACCTAAACCTTCAACTCAAATCGATTAGCCTAGGCCTAAAATCAATATCACTCTACTCAATCATTAAGTCGCGGTCTATTTTTGGTCTAACTTATGCTAGCTAGGATACCTAGGACGTAATCATCCTATGTCTATCCATACTTATTCGATCAGTTATAATCGTTTCCTAAACTTCTACATACGATTCAAATCATTCCTAGGGCATCTCTTTTATCTGATACTAACTGTGATGAAACGGGTCCTTATCCTCTAAAGATATTCCATCAATAAATAAATAAAACTAATATCCATAAATTTAAATCTTTGAATTTTGCAGAAATTTTGATAGACTCTCCTCTAAAACTAGTCAAAACCCATATAAATAATCTGTATTAAATAATATATTTAAGACATACTAACTATTTATATCTTAAAATCCAACAACATCTCAAAGCACAGGATCAACACATGTCATATCATTCATGGCTCCAACACAACACATCCTATCCACCATTTAAACTCAAAATGAGATACCATCTAGGACCTGTACAAATTCAAAACAAAATAGTGGAAGCAAAACTAGATCCATAAGATAATCCTACAGAAGCAAATACAATGACCCAACATAAAACATAATATGTCATAACTATAAATACATAAATTCCATCCACAAAATACATTATTTACATGTAAGACTATCAAATTTCCCAATTATCTTCAAGATGATGACTTTGATACTCTAAATTTTCCTTGCTAAGCTTTGCCTATTCTTGCTCATCAGGAACAAATTCCTCTGTTTTATCTAGAGGAAGAAAAAATAAAAGAGTGAGCCGAAATCCAACAAGGTACCATAAAACATGTAAGTGAAATATTTTCATGCAGAGCATAAGTATAATGAAACAGAATCCAAAGAAATATCTGAAGAACAAAAACGTCCATGAAAATAAAAAGAAAGCATAAATCAATATAAACACGTATCAAAAATCACAAATTCACATAAATCTTACTTCTTCTTCAAAACTCTAGTTCGTTATTCCAGGGACCTAATTAGTATATCCTACTAGCCGATAGGGGAAAAAATTGAGGATAGATTGTATTTTTGTACCGTTATTGCAAAAGCCTTAGCCACAACTGTTAGCTTCTTTGCTTCAAATGTCCTAGGCAATGAACAATCTTTCATTAAATGATCCTACTGTTCACAGTTAAAGCATGCCCCAATTACCTTAAAACAGGGTTTCCCAGTGTGGCTTTTCCCACAATGAGTACAATCAGTAATCGATATTTGAGAGTTCATCTCTAATTGGGCTTCAACTATACTCTTCTCCTTAATTGCTATCTTTGCCTTTTTAGATAGCCTTGAGGGCCCCACATTCGATCTGGAGCTAAAACTTGCCAAGCTAGTGGCCTTCTTCGCGAAAAACTTATGTGTCTCCAACTCCTTCTCAAATATTAATGCCTGATCTAAAATATCCGCATAAGTTTTAAAATTTTGGGTCACTAATTGCCTTCTGATATTGTCCCTTAGTCCTTACTTAAACTTCTTCGCCTATCTCAATTCATCCTCTACAAAGTAAGGTGTAAAATAGGACAACTCCGTAAATTTTATATCATATTCTGCCATCGTAAGGGTCCTGTAACGGAACGGATTTTTTTTATCTTTAAATAATTCCATTACTACAGAACAGGAACAGAAGCCCAAGTCTCGCTTAAGGTTATAGGAAAAAATGGGTAGAGTCTCCCCTAAAATTGGGCTAAATAAAAATATAAACCTGTGCAAAACCTATATAACAAACCAGTATATGTACACAACTATCCATTTATACTATAATTTTTCTACAACTTGCATTCACAAGCCATTTCCATCCATAGTTCAAATATAATCCTATCCACTAAATCAGAAAATATATAAGAGATGCTGTCTAGGACTTGTACATATCCAGAATAGAATAGCGGAAGTAATTATAAAAACCTACGAATGCATAATTACTAATTCAATAGATTTTAGAATGTGTAATAATCAAGAATACATAATTTCATCCACCATTTAGACATTTTCATGCAAAATGCTAGAATTTTTAAATCTTTAGGATTATTTTGAGGCTTCACCGAGGCTCTAGAATCTTCCCTGCTAATCTCTAGCTAGGCATGATCCTCCAGTATCTTATCTATATCCTTATCTAGAGGGAGAAAAACAGTAAAACAGTGAGCCGAAACTCAATAAGGCACTAAAACATGCAGAATATAATAATCTCATACTGAACATATATACAGATGGTTTTAGAAACTGTCAAAGAATAGGAATATATACAAAAAGCATTGGAAAAGCATGATTCAACGTGAACAACCTTCAGAAATCATTATCTATGCTTTTTTGCAAAACATATGTGCAGATAAGCAGAAACTCTACAATAATCATGAGGAAAGCATAATTTCTACATAAACAGGTCTCGGGAAGAATAAATCATGCTTTCAGTTTATAACATAAGTTAGGGTAGAAAACTACATTAATATTAGATCTGAAGAATAGAAGTAGTTCATGGAAAACAGGAGTAAAGTATGATTCTATTTAAACAGGCAACAGTTTCACAAAATAGTTTCCAATCTCGCTTGCTTTCGTCAGAAAACTCTAGTTAAATATCCTAGGGACCCAACTAGCGTATCTTACAAGCCAATTGGGCGAATAATCGAGAATAGATTGTATTTTTGCCACACAATCAACGGCCAGTATCAGCAACGGTATATGGACCGATTGTGTTTTAGGGCACATAGTTCAAAGCCAATGGAGGATTATTAGCCTTTAGGGTCGGAGGATTATTAGCCTCCACAGTAAACGCATGTAAGAGGGGCAGATCATGTATAACTCCATGGACGAAGTTATCCCTGATTACCACTGAAACATCCTAAGGCATGCCGGAGAACCTCATTTGACCGTATATCAATCTTAGGTCCTAATTAACAGTATTAGAAATAGTTTTCTTCTCATTTTCTTAGCTTATAACTCATCAAGTTTCAGAAATTAGTAAAGATTTCACCATTAATCCTTCAAAATACTCCAAAAATTTATGAAAACTTAACAGTGCAGTTCCGTATAAATTTCTCACTTTATAAATCATACCATTAATAGTACTCTTTTATAAATTAGCTGTCACATATCATAAATTATGGATTTTAAATATTAAATCCTCGATTTTCGTATCTAGGGTTTTGATAAATATTTTGGACATAAAATGGATACCAAACACATGCATTTATATGAAATTGAAGGCAAATATTATAGTATATACATATAAATATAAAATCTGTTTGACTAATTTATAGAAACAGACTTTATTTATATGGAACATGGAGAAACATGCTTTTAGAGCATAAATACAGTAGTAGAGGTATTAAAACACTGTAAAAATAATAAATAATGTCCGGAGTACACTTGCCTGAGCCTGATCTACCGTTATTTTTACTCGGATCGGAGTGAAATAGTCGGATTCCTCTTCTCCTCTTTCCCTCTCTCTCTTCTCCCCTTCCGTTCTTTGCTGGACATCACGGAATGACTGAGAAAATGCGTGCCCCCTTTTTATATCCATCGGGGTGCTCGAGCATGCCTCGAGCGCTCCCCTTCACAAAACTGCGCTCGATGGGGCACTCGAGCGCCAATCGAGCACCCTTCTTGTACCCAGGCGCCGCCCCCACCTTGCCTCGGGCGCCCTTGGAGCGGGTCCTTGTGCAAAATCGTGCCTCAGCGGTGCTTGAGAGGTTCTCAAGCGCAGGTTAGGCGCACGTCAAGCACACATGAGCTTCCAGCATGGAAACGTTGCATTTTTGCTATTCGAGACCCGTTTCGACCCTTCTAACCAAATTTCTCACATCCTTGGACCCTAATTTTGATTATATAACCTTAATAAATCATGATTATCATAATTTAAAATTTAAAATCTTATTTACGTAATAACATTTCTCGGTTTATAACTTCATTCCCTAATTTTACCAATTCTGGAACTTTGGGCTTTTGAATCTGATTCCTTGTGTTCCTTTTGACCACAATTCACTTATTTTAATTTATATACCTTCCAATTACCATATTTTGGAAATTCAAAACCTCACCACCCATATTAACCATATCTTGAAAATCGATACCTTACAAGGCTAAGCTTCTTCTTTCTACTTCCGAACTTAATTTTCTACATTTTAAACCTAATTCTTGATAATTACTAATTCAATTTCACCCTAATTATCGTATTTCGGAACTTAGGTCATCATAGGTCCCTTGTCTAAACCGTATAAATGCCTCTTCCTTCTGATCTTGAAGACTAGAGGGGGAAGTATTTTTTCATAAATGCCTGTTCGAACATTCTCCAAGTGATCTCTTCATCGGGCACCCCAAATGCCCTCTTTTTCATAACCCACCAACTATCGGCCTCTCCTTCCAATTTGCAAGCTACAAAGGTAACTTTTTCCTGATGACTGCATTGTATCACTGTGAAAATCTTCTTCATTCTCCTAATCCAAATATTAGCTTTGGCTGGGTCCTATTCTCCCAAGAATTCTGACGCTTTCTCCGTCGTGAGTTTATCATATGCTGTTGGGGTAGGATTTACCGGAGCTGGCTCTAGTGCTGGGATCGAAGCCATATGGCATTGCTCCATTGACTCTATTATGTTCATCATTCTCCCCAACAGATTTATGTACTCTGCTTCACGATGTGGGGGCATACTAGTGCCACCCTGATCATTTCTTCTACCTCTTCCACTGGTCATTTATATCCTATATTTGAGAACAGGGCAATATTAATAAATCTCAAAGGATCAAGTTATAGGGAGGGGTTAACAATTATTCAAGAAAGTTTGGGACTGGCCTAAAGGTTAGCACCTAAACTTTCTATCTAACCTCAATTATCCTTAGCCTTATCCTACTTAAACTTAAACCTATATTTTCACTTTAAAATCGATCATTCCTAAGGCATCTCGTTTATCTCTGATATCAACTGTGACGGAACGATTTTTTTTCCTTCCATTGGTAACTATACAAAAATTGAAACCTAAAAATATAAAATTTAAGGTAAGACGGTCCGGACCAAACTGATACATCTATTTCTGAATAAAACTTTCAAATATAAATATAGACTCCTACACATAATCGCAATACATTCACAGGATCGTCTAACGCCATATAATTTCTATGGCTCCAACTCTTTTAACATTTCTATTCATTATATCAAAACTCATGCAAAGATGCCATCTAGAACCTGATCATATCCAAAAGCAGATGGTGGAAGTAGATCTATTCGCAAAATATGAACAAGCAGATGCATAGTCATTGTTCATAGATAACATTCATTCACAAGTTGAGATAAATACATTCATAACTATCAAAATTTCTCAAAATCTTCAACAGGCTTTCCGACTCCAAAGTTCCTCCTTAGTAAGCTTTATCTATTCCTACTCGTCCAGAAGCAGTTCTACAGTTTCATCTGTAGGAAAAATCATAACAAAGTGAGTCGAAACCAACAAGGTACCATAAACATGTGATGTAAATCATAAATGCAATAAGACAAAGGTCATTAAAGATACCAAAATTCATGATCAAAGCCATTTTTTAAAGTTCTTAATTCAACATCATTTTTTCAAAATTCAAAGTTCAATGCCAATTTCTGAGGTTCATAACTTAGTGACAAATTCCGAAGTTCATAAATAAATGTTATTTTTAATTGTCCTTCCATCATTAACTCTATTGCTCAAGAGACCTAGGCTAGTAAACCCTACCAACCGATAGGGTGAGAAATCGAGGATAGATTATGTTCACTCCACACAATTAAAGGCCAAAATTCAAAAGTCATATCCATTTCCATTTTTATTCAATATTCAAAGTTCAAATTTCTATCCTCTTATTATGTCCCGAGGAGGCGCAGACCATATATCACTCCATGGATGGAGTTAACCCCGATTACTACCGTAACGTTCTAAAGCATGTCGGAAAATTTTATCTGACTGTGTAGTAGTTCTTGGTCTGATCTTAATGCATTTATTCATAGTTCATAATCAAAATTCATCATATCTCAAGGCCGATTCAAATTTAACACATTCCATATTCTGGAAAAATTCAAAAGGGCCTTCATATTTTGACATTCCAGTTCCATGCAAGGTTTTCATGCGAAGCAATTCCGAAGTATATTGAACATTAAGCATGGGCCAATATGTGAAATCAGAGACAGGAGTTACAATTTCATAATCATGAAATTTAGATCAAAATCATGAAATTCATACATTTTTCGTAATGAAAGTTAGGAGATAGGGTTTTAGAGCATAACTAACGAAATAAAGACACTCAAAAGCAGTGAACATAGAAAATTAGTTCCAAAATTCTCTTGCCTGATTTTCAAACTCCTTACTCCAATTTGGCCTGAGACTCTTTCTCTTCGTCTCCTACTTTTTCCTTTCTTTACAGATTTTTCTAACTCTTTTCCTCACTATCGAGCTCAGCATTTATAGAGGATGGGTTAGGTGGGCATAGGTGGGGTAAGTTACCTACTTGGTACTTCATTTCTAGAAGGTCAGCGAAGTTGATAGGAGCAGTTTACTTACTCTAAATAGGTGAAAAGAGTTAACAAAGTTGATAAATCTACTCCGACTATCAACAAAGTCGGTCTTTATCAAATTCAATCTACTCCGGTTATCAACAAATTTAGGTAAAGCATTTTACTCTGGCAAAGTTACTTCAAAAATTCACTTCCACATTTTACTTTAAAATTCATTCTGGTTCTGAACGCCATTAATCTACTCTGGTCAATATTTCTAAATCTAGTCAATATTTATACTTTCGGTCGACCATCAAATCGGCCTTCGTCAACTCCGGCCATCATCAACTCCGGCCATCACCAATTCCAGCCATCGAATCACCACACTCCGGTCATCATCAAATCACCATACCACTTTGGCCATCATCAAATCACCATACCACTCCGGCCGGTCATCATCTTATCAACACTGGCCATCATCAAATCACCATACCACTCCGGCCGGTCATCATCTTATCAACTCCGGCCATCATCACTGCTCCTTAATTATCATGTTTTTGGGATTGGGATCTTACACCAGTACTGATGTATGAATTCGTAGACAAACTGTCCATGTTGAGGACCCATTCTGACTCCTCTGGGTGGTGTCCAACATCCTCAGTGGGGTGCTCATTGATGATTGAGATAATAGTTTCGATGATGAAATCTGCCAGAGCGTGCCACTTGATAGCTGGCCTGGGCAGAAATTCAATGTCGAATTCTTCCAACTTGATGGTGCACTTAACCAGCGGTCTGAGAACGTTAGTTTTCTAGAGAATTCCCTTCAGTGGCTGGTTGATGAAGACAACTACGCGATGAACTTGAAAATGTGGTCTCAACTTACGGGTTGAGAAGACAAGTGCCAAAGCTAACTTCTCAGCGCATGGGTGGCGTGTCTCTATGCTAGTCAATGTCTTTCTCACATAATAGACTGGCCGCTGAGAGTCAGAGTCTTGGCAAATGAGAACAAAGTTGAGAGTCACCTTTGACCCCGCCAATTAGAGGTGTAGCCCTTCTCTGTCCCTAGGTAACGTCAGTAACGGTGGACTAGTCAAGTACTACTTCAACTAATCGAAGGCTTCTTGGCACTCTACCGTCCACTAGAAGCCATTTACTTTAGTCCCCCTCAGAGCATTAAAGAGAATCTAATACTTGTCCATTGACTTTGCTAAGAAGCAGGACAGTGCTACTAGTCATCCGGTTAGCCTCTGGATATCCTTGACGCTCCGCGATGGAGATATGTCCATGAGGGCTTTGATCTTCTCAGGGTTTGCTTCGATCCCTTGTTTAGAGATGATGAAACCTAGGAACTTTCCCGAGGATACTCCGAAGATGCGCTTTGAAGGATTTAACTTTATCTGGTATATACAAAGTACCTCATAGGACTCAGCTAGATCACTAATATGGTCGCTGGTGGTCTTGCTCTTAACGAGTATGTCATCGACGTACACCTCCATATTGCAGCCGATCTGCTTCTTGAACATCTTGTTCATGAACCTTTGATAGGTGGCGCCTGTGTTCTTTAGACCGAAAGGTATGGCCCTATAGAAATAGGTGCCTTAGTCGGTTATGAACGAAATATGTTCTTCATCCTCTGGGCTCATCCAGATTTGATTGTAGCCCAAGTATGCGTCAATGAAGCTCAACAGCTCGTACCCAAAAGTTTAGTCTACCAACAGGTCGATCATGGATAAAGGGAAGCTGTCTTTTGAGCAAACTTTGTTGACATCGGTGAAGTCAAAGCACTCCACCATTTCCCATTGCTCTTCTTTACTAGGACGATGTTGGAGAGCCAATCCAGGTATTGGATTTCTCTGATGAAGTCGGTTTCCAGAAGCTTCTTCACTTCTTCTCGGATGGTGATGAGCTTTACCACAAAATGATTTCTCCGCTTTTGCCTGATGGGCTTACGGTTAGGATCAAGGCCCAACTTGTGGACCATTACTCCAGCTGAAATCCCAGGCATGTCAGTGGGTGTCCATGCAAAAATATCAGCATTTTGTTTCAAGAATGCTATCAGCTCGTTACGTAATGGTTTGGCAAGTGAGCCCCCAATTTGCACACACCTCTCCGTGTCCTCCGAATTTAGTAGTACTAGTTGGTTGCCTCGTTGGACTATGCTTGTTGCAAGGTTGTTTCGTCTCAGTGATCCAGCTCCCCTGTAGGCCGTTCACTACTGCTTGGTGCAATTTGGGACATGTAACATGTCCACCCAGTTACTTGGTCACCCAGCACTTCATCAATACCGCATGTTGTTGGAAACTTTATTTTTAAATGTGGTATCGAAGTGACGGCTCTGAACGCTGCTGGGCATGGCCGACCCAGGATAGCATTGTACATAGAGGGCAAGTCAATGACCAAGAAGGTAAGTGTATAACTCGCCGTTCTAAGGTACGTGCCTAGGGTGACCTCCAACTGTATCATTCTTTAGCCGGCCACAAGCTTATTGTCTAGGTTGTATAGTGGCCATTCGGCAGGTTTCAGCTGGTTCTTTTTTAATCTAAGTTTAAAGTAAGTATCGAGATAGAGAAAATTCTTGGAGCTTCCATTATCAATAAAAACTTGTTTAAGTTGATAATCTTCGGTACTATCTAAAACGAGTGCAAATACAACAAGGGGATCAGCATATGAGGAAGTTACATGATTCATATCACTATCACTAAAGTTAACGACATTTTCTTCCATCTTCTACTTCTTCCACCTGGCTTGCCGTTCCTTGTGATCCATTTGGATTTTGTCTGGCCGGGTCGTGATCATGTTGACCACTCTATCTGTAATCCGGTTCCATGGCTATGATGGATCTAGTCCTTCCTCGCCTAAAGTGCCAGAACTCTACCAGGAGTTCCTAACGAATCTGGTGAGATGGCCCCTTCAGATGAGCTCATCAATCTTTCGGTGGAGCGTCTTGCAATCCTCCATGGTATGTCCCAAAGATCAATAAAAATCACAGTATTTAGCTGGATTTCCTCCTTTCACACTCTTCAGTGGTTTTAGCCACCTGAGGAACTTTTCATCATGGATCTACATGAGAACGTTGGCTTGTTTGTCATTGAGAGGAGTCAGGTTGATCAGCCTGTATTCCTTGCAGTCCACTACTCCGGTCTTGTGCTACTTCCAGTGGAAATTGTTGTCACCACCATTCTTCCTCTTTCCCTCGGCCGGGAAAGAGAGAGGCTGGTTGGTCCTCTTAGGATGCTTCACCTAGGCCATGGTGATAGACTCCACTTTTCAAAAGGTCTGTGGGTTCTTATGGGACAGGTGCTTAAAGAAGTCCCTATACGTTAAGGTTGAGATAAAACTGTCAAGTTTCATCTCTTCTGTGAGCCTGAAAATCTTCCTGGCCTCCGCTATGAAGCGCTCTAGGAACTTCCTTAGATTCTCTCCCTATTTTTTCTTAATGTGGGAGAGATGTCGTGACTGCTTCTCTTCCCATTGGCTAGAAGCATACTGGGATAGGAAGAGATAAGTGAGCTCTTGAAAGTTTCAAATCGAGTTTGATGGAAGCCGATGGAACCAGATCTAGGCGTCTCCCTTTAAGGTGAGTAGGAAGTACCAACACATTGCCAAATCCTCCAGGCCTTGGAGATTCAGATGGGTGCAAAAGTGATCCATGGGATCAGCGCTTCCATCGTAAGAATCTAGTGTCGGCATCTTAAACTTGGCCGGCAATGAGCGATTCAAGATCTCAGCAGCGAAGGGAGATCTCTCCAAATCTATGACGTGTTTGTTGTCATCCTTGAACACACGATTCCAGATCTTTTTGACTTTTGCCTCCACTCGAGAGGTGTTCCCAAATCTCTTAGAGTTGAGATAAGTCCTCGACTCTGTTTTTTTAGCAGTATGGCGTGTAGCTGGCCAGTTACTGCCACTGATAAATCATTCATTCTGGGAGGCTCCCTCCTGAGCCTAAGGCCTTGGCTTGTCCTAAATATATCGGAGGTTCCTCCTTTCTGGACTCTCATCCGAAGTCCTGTGGCCCAAGCGTCCCTCAAGCTTGGGATGGCTTTGGGCGTTGGAGGCCTCCGGAGCATGAGAGTTGGCCGCCTCATGGTTTTTTTGGCTGGCTTCTTCTTCCTCTTGCCTCCTCTCTAGGAGGCCTGGGCAGGAACTGTGGAGGACGGAGCTCCCTACTTCTTCTTGCCCTGGCGAATGTAGAGTATCAGGAGTATTTTGTTCATATTACTCATTTACTTCGGCAGGTTTTACAGGAATGGCGTGGGTGCCCCTTCGACTAGGTTACCAGCAGAGTGGTCTTGGTCAAGAGAAGCAGCATCTCTAGCGAGAATGCTAGATTGGGCTTTGGTATTTACCTTTCTATCTAATGATACTGACTTTGTAAAAGAAAGTGTTTGCAGAGATAAAAGTGGTTAGCTTTTCATTAGCTTCCCACAGACGGTGCCAATGATGCGTCATGGATCCAAACTTGAGCAGATTCGGGTGGAAAAGTTCGTCAGATTTTAGTCTCCGTTCACTTAGCTTTGGGTCCTGTACACCACAATTTCAAACATTAGGTCAAGTGATGGAGAGATTTCGTCCCACCGAAAATACTTTGATATTTAAGTCAATAATCAGCCTTCTAAAATGAGAAGGTGGATACAATAGATACAGTATGAATGCTGATGAGTATTTGTATAGGTAGGAACGCACTCGTAGAATAAGTGGCTTATATGGTTGCTCATGAGGAGTAGGACCTCTCAGTACAGAGTTTGTTGGGAATTGGTAGTTGAGAGAGTGTGTGCTTAAAGGTCCGAGAGAGTTAGAGAGCTTCTAAGAGCTTGAGATTACTTTAGTGGCCGTTTGAGAGCGTATTTGAGAACGTGCCTTTGAAGGGAGCTTCCATAGCCTTTTATAGCTATGGCCCTGGGTTGCTTTCCTTACGAAAAGGGTTGGATGCCTGCGCTTTGCTAATGATTGTTGTCTTTTCGAGCACAGGCGTGAGCGCCTTTCTGGTTGAAACGGTTCAAGAGATTAATCTCATTCCTTCTACATTTTATAACTGTTAGGATTTTCAGCAGATAGCGTACTGATTTTGGCACTTTTCTCCCGGGATGTGTACTGATTCTAGACATGAACGTTACAGTGAAGTTTTGCCTTCTTGGAGATGTAAAAAATTAGGGTAGATGACTATTGTGGCTCTAAGATGGACACGTGAACCAATTAATGCTTGGGCTGCGTACATCTTGGGTCCCAACCGGTTTACTGGCCACCTCTCCAATCAATGAAAGTATTGACCATTCTAGACTTTAATCGGCCATCCTGCTCTTGGGCCTCTGCTAGCTCACTTGCTCTTCATAGGGTCAATGGAGGCGTTGACTATCTAGGTAGAAATGGGCCGCACAGGATTTGGGTCGTTTCTCCCTTCGTGGGTTAGCCCGTTACTGGCATCCACATCAATTTTAAAAATTTGCAAAAAGTCATATAATTGTGCAAAGAAAAATATATACAAAAGGTAAAATATCTTAACTAATAACCAAATATCCATCAATGTGATAAAATATAATTTGAAGCCCCATGATCACAAATACATACATCATGAAAGTAATTGGTTTAGAACATCATTCAAATCGGATACAATTCTAAAAATGAATAAGACAATCTATACCTATTTTTTCAAAAATAACTCTCTGTCTAATTATATTGAAAGAAAATCCAGACTTACAGATATAAAAGATTATAAAATAGGGTAAGAGTAAGCTTAACA
>JAODPA010121706.1:0-17984 GCA_025585075.1 Nepenthes mirabilis | reverse complement strand
GGCGGCCCACTAACCAGAATACTAGAATAGTTTCTTCTGTTGGTCGGAATGGACGGCCAATTGATAAAGCACAACGAGCACTGTGAAGTAGAGACAGGAGAAGAGAAACGAACACCAAATTTTACGTGGAAAACCCTTCTGAATTAAAGGAAAAACTACGAGACACTAAGTTCACAAAGAATCACTAAGTATGAGAAAATTACATAAGGCAAAAATAAGAATAGAGCAAAAATAAACAAAGCCCTCTCACTTTGTTTTCACTCACAACTCTCTTTCTTTTCACTTTCACTCATCTGTTATACTCTTTCTCTTTACTTGACTGGTGCCTTCTCATTCTTCTTGCCTTATGCCTATTTCGCTATGTGCAAAGTGTACATACATATACACACGTCCCTCACCATAGCCCAGCCTGACGGTTGGTGCTCAACTTTCAAGGTCTGGCTGCATACGCACGCCCTATTCTGCAGCAGGCGGCACATACTTGCTCTTACAAACCGATCAACCTTTGGAGTCCCGAGAATGATTTCGACCAACCACCCAAAAGGGTAGGTCAATTGTACACTTTTTGGGTATGACAGTCGTTCAGATCTCCCAAATATGACATATCAACTTTATTGTCCATCGCTTCATATTAGCCGGTCAACCGCGCCGTTGACCGGTCGGAGTAACCCGTCTCGCTTCTTCAGATGACTCACAATTTATGAAGGTCAATATATTGACCGAAAAAGTTGACCGTTCAGAAGAGTCCGGTAAACAAAGTTGACCGGAATTCCTTTCTCCTAGCATATTCGTACTCCGTCGAAGTTCTAAGGATTTCCACACGGGAGTGATCCCAATAAACTTCCCATCACGACCGTGAGGAAGTTAAGACCATCATCTTGGCCAGCCTGCAGCATGCCTCATTATTCCCTTTCGATAGAATTTTAGTCATCATATTTGCCCCGTTCTCTTCAGTGTTAACCTTGTCCAATAACAGTAGACAATCTTCAAGTATATCTCTTACCTAGTGATATCGCACATTAATGTGCTTTGATCTGGAATAAAATGAGGAGTTCTTGTATAGATAAATGGCACTCTGGTTATCACAGAGTACCACATATCTTTTTTGTTTAATGTCCAATTCTTGAACGAACTCCTTCATCCATAACATTTCTTTGCAAGCCTCTGTCATTGCGATATACTCGGCTTCAGTAGCGAATAGGGTCACGCACTTTTGCAACTTGGACTGCCAAGAGACTGTACCCCCCGTAAATTTTACCAAGTAATCTGAAGTAGATTTACGTGAGTCTATGTCGCCCGCCATATCAGCGTCTAAGTAGCCTATTAATTAGGGTTTATCACTTCCAAGACATAGACATCTCTTGGAAGTCTCCCGAATATATCTCATGATCCACTTAACTATGGACTAATACTCTTTCCCTGGATTAGATAGAAACCGGCTAACTGTTTCAACTGCATGAGCTATGTCAAGTTTAGTGCATACCAAGGCGTACATCAGGCTTTCCACCGCTGAGGAGTAGGGTACACTTCTCATGTATTTCTTCTCGTCATCTGAGGATGGACATTGGCGAGTGCTTAACTTATAGTGGTTCGCCAATGGTGTACTCACAGGCTTCGACTTGTCTATATTGAATCGTTAGAGCACCTTCTTAATATAGTTTTCTTGTGACAGCCATAATTTCCTTGCCTTTCGATCGTGTATAATTCTGACTCCCAGAATTTGCTTCGCCGATCCAAGGTCCTTCATAGCAAATGACCGCTCAAGTTGCTCTTTCAACTTCTTTATCCGAGCACCGTTGCATCCAACGATCAACTTGTCATCTACGTATAGGAGAAGGATGACAGGATCATCATCAAAAAATATTTGTACAAATACGCAGTGATCATGAGTAGTCCGTCGGTATCCTTGATGGGCCATAACCGACTCGAACTTCTTGTACCATTGTCGAGGAGCTTGCTTCAAACTATACAGATTTTTTCTCAGATGGCAGACAAGTTGTTCCTTCCCCTTAGCCTCAAAGCCTTCCAGCTATTCCATATAAATCTCTTCTTCAAGCTCACCATGGAAGAAAGTTGTCTGGACATCCATTTGCTCTACCTCAAGGTCCTAGACAGCTACCAAACCCAGCATGACTCATATGGAGGATATTTTTACTATTGGAGCAAAGATCTCATCGAAATTAACTCCATTCCATTGACCGAAACCTTTCACCACCAGCTATGCCTTGTATCTAGGCTTCTTGGTGTTCTCGTCTGTTTTCAACTGGAAGACCCATTTATTCTTTAGTGCATTCTTCCCCTTAAGAAGCTTAATTAGGTTGAAAGTGTGGTTCTCGTGAAGAGAACTCATCTCATTCTTCATGACTTCCAGCAATTTCTCCTTGCTTTCGTCCTTCATAGCCTCTTCATAGTCCTCAGGCTCTCCAGCATTAGTAAGCATGACATATTCATTGGGCGACAGACGGATGGATGGTCGTCTGTTACGTGAGGATCGTTTGACAGAAACATTCCCGCTCGGTTGAGGTATGACTCCATCCATGGTGTTATCCGATACCATGATCTCTTCTTCATTATCCTCAACCATCTCAGGGCCATGATCCTCTCCTTCCAATGATGCCGGATGGACAACATGAATACTTACTTTGTCCATTTGCTCATCATCACACTTGGCCTTCCTGCCAATGTCTTCAATCTCTCATTTTCAGCGAAGGTTATGTCCCTTGACTGGACGAGTCTTCTAATAGTTGGATCATAGAATCAGTAGGCCAGCTCATCCTCCCCATAGCCCAGAAAGACGTAGTGTATTGTCTTTAGCTCTAACTTTGTCCTTTCGTCTCTCGAGACATATACGAATGCTTTACACCCAAACACTCGCAAATGATCATAGGACGGCTCTTTGCTCGTCCATATCTTTTCCAGCACTTCACCCATCAGAGGTTTACTGGGTGTCCTATTTATGATGTAGGCCATCGTCGTAAGTGCCTCGGCCCAGAAGGATGCAAAAAGTTTGGCTTTCGAAAGCATGCAACGTACTATAATGGAATGAATTTTTTTTGGCAATCCGCCATTGATCTTTCGGAACTGACACCAAGCTTCGGTGGCCAGGTCCAGGCCGATCGTGCCTTCCAAATCCAAGGATCACAGATTCCGTTTAGGACTTATACACAAAGTGGAAGTTAATCTATTATCCAACAGAAGCATTTACATTCATTCCCATAAAAATTCATTTTCAAATACATATAGCCATGAACGTCTAATCACAAAAGTTTGTTGAGTCTAACAAATTATTACACTAATTGCTTATTCGTGGCGATCATCTAAAAGGTGCTTCTGAATCCTTACAAACCCTTCAGATAGGTTCTAATCACTCCGTCTTGTCAGGCATGAGTTCTAAATTTCCGTCTGAGGGGAGAAAAAATAGAAAACAGTGAGTCAGAGTTCAACAAGGTACATGCAAATTTTTCATAAAACGTTCGTACTGTCAATAGTTTCAGATATATGTACAGAATAACATTTGGCCGAAATCACACATAACACTTAGAACGGTAAAATGTAGGAAATCATGCATCATATATATCATACGGTAGTATTTAGCCGAACAAAAGCTAATCAGAAAGTCGGAACAGATAATATTTGAGCATAAAATAAGGCTGGTCACAATTTAGCTTCTTTTATTTATTCCTTAACGGAAGAGGGCTTTAATCAAGGATAGATTGTGCACATTTCCTCACAATCACGGCAATATCTCCTTGTACAAAGCCCCGAGGACGGCTCTCACTTCCTCCTTGTACAAAGCCCCGAGGACGGTTGTCACTAACTCTTTATACAAAACCCCGAGGACGACTCTCACTTTGGTTATCCTCAATTATCACTTTAAGGTCCTAAGGCATGCCGGAGAACCTTGTCTCCCAATGCTAAGGTTCGAATTTATCATAAGGCCGATTCACATTTTCTTTGTTCATTACAAGTTGGTTTCAAGGTTTCAGTACAGATACCAGTTTCAAATCATAATACAAGGCTGGTTTCAATTATAATACAATGCCGATTTCAAAATCACAGTGCAAATGCTGGTTTCAAAATACGATACAAGGCTGGTTTTGAAATCACAGTGCAAATGCCGGTTTTAAAATACGATACAAGGCCGGTTTCAAAATCACAGTGCCAATACCGGTTTCAAAATTACGATACAAGGCCGGTTTTGAAATCACAGTGCCAATGCCGGTTTCAAAATTACGATACAAGGACGGTGTTAAAATTTTCGTGTAAATGCCGGTTTCAATTGTAATACAAAGCCGATTTTAATTATTCTTAGCCGGTTTTAAATTAATATGTAAGGCTGGTTTCAAATTAATATGCCAGGCTGGTTTCAAATTAATATGCCAAGCCGATTTTAAATTAACGTACAAGGCCGGTTTTGATATTTACTTAAGCCGATTTCAAATAATATTATAAAGTCGGTTTCAAATTTGGTTAATGCAAGTGTCATAGAAACCGGTCTACTTTTTAATTTTTATGTACTCCAATTTAATCATGAGTTAGCAGAAGGTAGAAAGCATGCATTCGAACCAGGATACAACTTATCAAACAGTAATTAAAACGGCATGTATTTAATCTAAATGGGAAGGGAAAACTGGCAATTTCATTTTAAGCTGAAACTTTGGAGATAGAAATATAAGTGCTTAAGCATGAACTTTAAAATTTGGGCACACGAACTTAAAAGAATGATCGTCCGATACACTTGTAATATTTTGAAGTTAAAACAAAGTATTAAATCATGAATTTAAAAACAAGGGGAGGTGTACTTGCCTGACAGTCGTTTGCCCACCCTTACAGACTAAAAGTTTTCTCTCCTTCTCTATTCCTTATTGTTCTTCTTACTGTTTGCTCATGCCAGCTTCCTTGATCGAAACTGAATATATATAGAGGAGGGGTTAGGCGGAGTAAATGGGGGTAAGCTACCTACCTCGTACTTCTTCTCAGACAGCCAACAAGGTGGTTCACCTACTTTATTTAGTTAGGGTCTAACTAATTAGTAATGTTAGTCCTTATCTTTAGTTGCCCTTAATTTATTCCAGTGAACTCTTTGGTCAGTGCTCAGGGTCGGCCATCATTTTTCAGGCTGGTCAACTCTTTGGGTTGGTCAACATTTTGACGCTGGTCAACATCCGGTCAACATCATAATTTTCGGTCAACCCTTACTCAAGCTGGTCAATATTCTAAAGCCGGTCAATCTTACAAGTTTCAGTGAACTTTATCTATTCCGAACTTCAAGTAGTTAAGTCCTGTGGCACAAACTACTCCGGTTTTAAGTGGCATAAGGCCACTCCGGCCTCCGGAGTTCATCATACTCTTAGTTTTAATATTTTATTTCGATTTTAAGTTTTCTTTTGAAGTTGGGATCTCACAATTCTCCTGAACTAAAAAAAATTTCGTCCTCGAAATTTAGATGGGTTTACATACCTTAATCAAATAAGTGTGGATGCTTGCTTTGAATTTCTTCTTCTCATTCCCAGGTAATTTCTTCAGGTGAGTGATTCCTCCATAGCACATTTACTAGAGGAACCATCTTCGTACGCAGCCTTTGCTCCTTCCGGTCGAGAATTTATAGTGGCACCTCGACATAGGATAGATCTTTATTGATTTCCAAGGGTTCGAGTTCAATCACGTGAGTAGGGTCATAGATATACTTCCGAAGTATGGATACATGAAACACGTCATGCACTTCCGTTAAACTTGGTGGTAGTGCTAATCTGTATGTCACTTCTCCAATCTTTTCTAAAATCTTAAAAGGGCTAACAAATCGTGACTTTAATTTTCCTTTTATTCCGAACAGTGACATTCATTTGGACGGTGAGACCTTCAAAAAGATGAAATCTCCTATTTCAAAGCTTAATTCTTTCCTCCTATCCGTATAACTTTTCTGTCGGCTCTGAGCAACCCTCAAGTTATCATGGATTATTTTGATTTTTTCAACCGTTTCTTTTACGATTTCGGGACCCATAATCTTTTTATCTCCAATCTCCTCCGAGTGAATTGGCGACCTGTACTTCCTTCCATACAGAGCCTCAAAAGGTGCAATACCGATACTAACCTAATAACTATTATTATAAGAAAACTTTGTTAGTGCTAGGTAGGTATCCCAAGTTTTTTTCATTTTTAACATAGAAGCCCTCAATATATCCTCAAGAATCTGGATAGTGCGCTCAGACTGACTAGTTGTTTGAGGGTGGTAAGCAGTACTGAAGTTTAATTCAGTCCCCATTTTTTTATGCAAACTCTTCTAAAACCTTGAGACGAAATGGAGGTCTCTATTAGATACAATGGAGGCAGGAATTCCATGTAGTCTCATAATCTCGTTCACATACAGTTGAGTCAATTTATCACATGAATACGTCGTTCTGATTGTCAAGAAGTGGGTTGATTTTGTGAGCCGGTCAACTACAACCCAAACGACGTCATAATTCCCGGAGTCCTTGGTAAACCTGATACAAAATCCATGGCAATATCCTCCCATTTTCAACTCGGAGTTAGCATCGACTGTAACAATACAGAAGACTTCCTCCTCTCAGCCTTCAATTGCTGACATACTAGGCATCTCTCCACATAAGTCATGATCTCTCTCTTCATATTCCTCTACCAGAAGGTTTTCTTCAGATCTTAATACATTTTATTCGTCCCCGGGTGGATCGTATACCAAGCCGATCAGCCTCCTTCAAAATCGTTTCCTTCAACCCTCTATCATCTAGTACACATTATCGGTTCCTAAACCTCAACACACCATCAATCTGGACGTTAAAATTAGCTCGGGACTCCTTACTTTGATCACTAACAATATCCATAAGGAACGGATCGTCCACCTGCTTCTCTTTAATTTCACTAATTACTTCCGGTTGGATCTGAAGGTACGACATGAGTATTCTGTTACCTTTAGCATAACGTTGGATATCACATTATTTTAGGTAATCCAACATCTCCATCTGCTTGACCTGTAAGTATGCCACATAACCCGATTGATGACCCAATGCGTCCGCAACTACGTTGGCCTTTCCTGGCTTATACTGTATTTCACAGTCATAATCTTTCAAGAAATCAAGCAATCTTCTTTGTCTCATGTTAAGTTCCTTTTACGAGAACAGATACTTCAAACTTTTGTGATCCGAATACACAAGGAACCTTTCACCATACAGATAATGTTTCCAAAATTTTAAAGTAAAGACAACAGCAGCAAGCTTGAAGTCACGAGTAGGATAATTCTTCTCATGCACTTTCAGTTGCCTAAATCCATAAGCCATAACTCTACCGTGCTGCATTAGTACACATCCCAAACCTACTTTAGATGCATCACAATACACTTCATATCATCCTGATCCTTCTGGAATTAGTAATACTGGAGCAGTAGTCAGGCAATCCTTTAGCTCCTGAAAACTCTGATTACACTTTTCAGTCCATTCAAAATTGACTTTCTTTTTCAAAAATGGCGTCAGGGGCATAGCGATTTGCCAAAAGTCTTTCACAAACCGCCGGTAGTAACTTGCCATGTCTAGAAAGCATCTAGTATCTGTTACGAAAGTTGGCTTACTCCAATTAGTAACAGCTTCTACTTTCTTTGGATCCATAGAGATACCACCACCAGAAATCACATGACCCAAGAATATCACTTTTTCTAGTTAGAACTCATATTTTTTCAACTTAACATATAACTTCTTCTCACGCAACACTTGGAGTACAATCCTCAAATGGGTCTCGTACTCCTCATAGTTCTTAGAATATATTAGAATATTATCGATAAAAATCATCAAAAATTTATCCAGATACTGCCTGGGATATTTGTAAGTCCAAAAGGCATAACAAGGAACTCGTAGTGGCCGTATCTCGTTCGGAAGGTAGTTTTGACCACATCTTCTGGCTTAATCCTCAATTGATGATACCCAAACCTCAAATTGATCTTTGAGAATAACCAGGATCCTTGCAATTGATCAAATAAATCATCAATACGCAGCAGATGATATTTATTCTTGAGCGTGATTTTATTTAACTCACGATAGTCAACACATAACTGCAATGACCTATCTTTCTTTCTCACAAACAAAACTGGTGCTCCCCAAGGAGACACACTTGGCTTAATAAAGCCTTTGTCAAACAGCTCCTACAATTGTAATCTTAATTCCTTTAACTCAGCCGGAGCCATTCTGTAGGGGGCCTTAGAAACTAGGCCGATACCGAGAATAATGGAAATCCCAAACTCAATCTCCCGATACGGGGGCAATCTAGACAACTCCTCATAAAATACGTCCTTAAAATCGCGGACGACGTGGATTTTCATTGCCGGCACCTCATGACTTCCAATGGTGCAGGTATAAGCCAAGTAAGCCTTACATCCACTTTTTACTAGATATTTAGCATGTAAAGCTGAGATCATTACTAGCATCTCCTTTATCTTGATGCGTTGGAAGAAAAAGGCTTCATTCCCAGGGATACTAAAATAAACATTATTCCTAAGACAATCAATGGTGGCATGGTTCTCAACCAGCCAATCCCTCCATAGGATCACATCGAAACCTCCCATGTTTAGTAACACCAAATCCACAACCATACATCTCCCGTTTACTTCTACCACGCATCCAAGATATATAACATCAGCAATTAACGGGAATCTAGTAGGGGTACATACTGATAATTCATAATTTAATATGTAATGAGTAGTAATAATATGACATGCAAACCATAGAGAAACAAAAGAGTGGAAAGACCTGGAGTCAAACAAGATAGATACAGGAATGCCACAAACAGGAAAAGTACCTTCCATGACATTTGGTAATACCTCTGGCTCCTGAATAGCTATTGCAAAGGCCTTAGTCGAAACGGTAAGCTTTCTCTCTTCTAGTTTAAGGCAATCTTTGATCAAGTGGCCGCGTTGTCCGTATCTGAAACAAGCTGCTGTTGCCCGGCGGCATGCTTGCCCCAGATGTACCTTTCCACAGGATGAGCAGTGTGCAACCGAAGTCCTAGAATCAGCCATTGACTTAGCCGGCGCAACACTCTTTCCCTTCTCAGTCGTCCTCGTCTTTTTAGATGACGCAAAAGATCCCCAAGCAGATCTGCCACTAACACCTGCCCGGCTAACTGCCCAGCTAGCTGCCCTATTCACATAGAATTTCTCTATCTTCACCTCTTGTTTGTAAAGGATCGCCCGGTCCAATATATCAGCATACGTCTCAAGCTTTAACGTGGTTAGCTGTTTTTGAATATCATCCCGTAATCCTTTTGGTAATGCAAATGTCATACAAGTCGGTCTACTTTTTCATTTTCATATACTCTAATTTAAACATGAGTTAGCAGAAGGTAGAAAGTATGCATTTGAACCAGAATAAAACTTATCAAATAGTAATTAAAATGGTATACATTTAATCTAAATGGGAAGGAAAAACTGGCAGTTTCGTTTTAAACTGGAACTTTGGGGATGGAAATATAAGTGCTTAAATATGAACTTTAAAATCTGGGCACACGAACTTAAAAGAATGATCGTCCAATACACTTGCAATATTCTGAAGTTAAAACAAAGTATTAAATTATGAACTTAAAAACAGGGGGGTACACTTGCCTGACAGTCGTTCGCCCACCCTTATAGACTATAAGCTTTCTCTCCTTCTTTACTTCTTACTATTCTTCTTACTGGTTGCTCGTACCAACTTTCTTGATCGAAACTGAGTATATATAGAGGATGGGTTAGGTGGAGTAAGTGGGGGTAAGCTACCAACCTTGTACTTCTTCTCAGATGGCCAACGAGGTGGTTCACTTACTTCATTTAATTAGGGTCTAGTTGGGTTCTAATTAATTAGTAATGTTGGTCCTTATCTTTAGTTGCCCTTAATTTATTCCAATCAACTCTTTGGTCAGTACTCAGGGTCAGCCATCGTTTCACTTTTTTTATTCAAAGCCGGTCAACCTTTCTCAAGGCCAGTCAACTCTTCGGGTTGGTCAACATTTTGACGCTGGTCAACATCCGGTTAATATCACAATTTCCTGTCAACCCTTACTCAAGCCTTTCAATATTCTAAAGTCGGTCAACCTTACAAATTTCAGTTAACTTTATCTATTCCGGACTTCAAGCAGTCCGGTCCTTCTGTGGCACAAACTACTCCAATTTTAAGTGGCATAAGGCCACTCCGGCCTCCAGAGTTCATTATACTCTTGGTTTTAATATTTTATTTCGATTTTAAGTTTTCTTTTGAAATTGGGATCTCACAATTCACCCCTACTAAAAAAAATTTCGTCCTCAAAATTTAGATGGGGTTATATACCTTAATCAAATAAGTGTGAATGCTTACTTCGAATTTCTTCTTCTCCTTCCCAAGTAACTTCTTTAGGTGAGTGATTCCTCCATAGCACCTTTACTAGAGGAACCATCTTCGTACGCAACCTTTACTCCTTCCGGTCGAGAATTTGTAGTGGCTCTTCGGCATAGGATAGATCTTTATTGATTTCCAAGGGTTCGAGTTCAATCACGTGAGTAGGGTCATAGACATACTTTCGGAGTATAGATATATAGAACACGTCATGCACTTCCTTCAAACTTGGTGGTAGTGCTAATCTGTATACTACTTCTCCGATCTTTTCTAAAATCTCAAAAGGGCCAACGAATTGTGGCTTCGATTTTCCTTTCATTCCGAACCGTGACGATCCTTTGGACGGTGAGACTTTCAGAAAGATAAAATCTCCTATCTCAAAGCTTAATTCTTTCATTCTATTCGTATAACTTTTCTGTCGGCTTTGAGCAACTCTCAACTTATCATGGATCAGTTTGATTTTCTCAACCGTTTCTTTTACGATTTAGGGATCCAAAATTCTTTTATTTTCGATCTCCTCCCAGTGAATTAATGACCTGCACTTTCTTCCATACAGAGTCTTGAAAGGTACCATACTGATACTAGCTCGATAACTGTTATTATAAGCAAACTCTGCGAGTGCTAGGTAGGTGTCCCAAGTTCCTTTCATTTCTAATACAGAAGCTCTCAACATATTCTCAAGAATTTGGATAGTACGCTCAAACTGGCCATCTGTTTGAGGGTGGTAAGCAGTGCTGAATTTTAATTCAGTCCCCATTTTCTTATGCAAACTCTTCTAAAACCTTGAGACAAAACGAGGGTCTCTATCAGATACAATGGAGGTAGGAATTCCACGCAGTCTCACGATCTTATTCACATACAGTTAAGCCAATCTATCACGTGAATATGTCATTCTGATTGCTAAGAAGTGGGCTGACTTTGTCTGCCGGTCAATTATAACGCAAATGACGTCATGATTCCTAGGAGTCCTTGGTAAACCTGATACAAAATCCATGGCAATGTCATCCCATTTTCAGCTCGAAGTTGGCATCGGCTGTAACAATCTAGAAGGCTTTCTCCTCTCAACCTTCAGTTGCTGACATATCAAGCATCTCTCCACATAAGTCATGATCTCTCTTCATATTCCTCCATCAGAAGGTTTTCTTCAGATTCCAATACATTTTATTAGTCCCCGGGTGGGTCGTATACCAAGACCAGTGAGCCTCCTTTAAAATATTTTCTTTCAACCATCTATCATCCGGTACACATTATCGGTTCCTAAACCTCAACACACCATTAGTTCGGACGTTAAAATCAGCTCGAGACTCCTTACTCAGATCACTAACAATATCCATAAGGAACGGATCATCCACCTACTTCTTTTTAATTTTACTAACTACTTCCGGTTGGATCTGAAGGTACGATATGACTATTCTATTACCTTTAGTATAACGTTGGATATCACATTACTTCAGGTAATCCAATATCTCCATTTGCTTGACCTGCAAGTGTGCCACATAACCCGATCGATGACTCAATGCGTCCGTAACTATGTTGGCATTTCTTGGTTTATATTGTATTTCACAGTCATAATCTTTTAAGAAATCAAGCCATCTCCTTTGTCTAATATTAAGTCCCTTTTGCGAGAACAGATAGTTCAAACTTTTGTGATCTGAATACACAAGGAACCCTTCACCATACAGATAATGTCTCTAAATTTTCAAACCAAAGACAATAGCAGCAAGCATGAAGTCATGAGTAGGATAATTCTTCTCATGCACTTTCAGTTGCCTAGATCCATAAGCCACAACTCTACCGTGCTACATTAGTACACATCCCAAGCCTACTTTGGAGGCATCACAATATACCTCATATCGTCCTGATCCTTCTGGAATCACCAATACTGGAGCAGTAGTTAGGCAATCCTTCAACTCTGGAAAACTTTGATCACACTCCTCAATCCATTCAAAATTGACTTCCTTTTTTAACAATCGCATCAGGGGCATAGCGATTTGCCAAAAGTTTTTCACAAACCGCCGGTAGTAACGTGCCATGCCTAGAAAGCTTCTAGTATCTGTTACGAAAGTTGGCTTACTCCAATTAGTAACAGCTTCTACTTTCTTTGGATCCATAGAGATATCACCATCAGAAATCACATGACCCAAGAACATCACTTTTTCTAACCACAACTCATATTTTTCCAACTTAGCATATAACTTCTTCTCACGCAGCACTTGGAGTACTATCCTCAAATGGGTCTCATGCTCCTCATAGTTCTTAGAATAGATTAGAATATTATCGATAAAAATCACCAAAAATTTATCCAGATACTGCCTGAATACTCTATTCATTAGGTTCATAAAGGTAGCAGGGGCATTTGTACGTCCAAAGGGCATAACAAGGAACTCGTAGTGGCTGTATTTCGTTCGGAAGACAGTTTTGGCCACATCTTCTGGCTTAATCTTCAATTGATGATACCCAGACCTCAAATCGATCTTTGAGAATACTCGGGATCCTTGCAATTGATCAAACAAATCATCAATACACGGCAGAGGATATTTGTTCTTGATCATGACTTTGTTTAACTCACGATAGTCAATATATAGCCGCAATGACCCATCTTTCTTTCTCACAAACAAAACTTGTGCTCCCTGAGGAGACACACTTGGCCTAATAAAGCCTTTGTCCAACAGCTCATACAATTGAAACCTTAATTCCTTCAACTCAGCCAGAGCTATTCTGTAGGGGGCCTTTGAAATTGGGCTGATACTGGAAACGATAGAAATTTTAAACTCAATCTCCTGATATGGGGGCAATCCAGGCAACTCCTCAGGAAATACGTCTTCAAAATCGCAGACATGTGGATATCCTTAGCCGACACCTCATGACTCTCTGTGGTGCAGGCATAAGCTAAGTAAGCCTTACATCCACTTTTTACTAGATGTTTAGCATGTAAAGTCGAGATCATTATTGGCATCTCATTTATCTTGATGCTTTGGAAGAAAAATGTTTCATTCCCAGGGATACTAAAATAAACATTCTTTCTAAGACAATCAATGGTGGCATGGTTCTCAGCCAGCCAATCCATCCCTAAGATCACGTCGAAACCTTCCATATTTAGTAACACCAAGTCCACAACCAAACATCTTCCGTCTACTTCTACCACGCATCTAGGATATATAATATCAGTGATTACGGGGAATCCAGTAGGAGTACATACTGATAATTCATAATTCAATATGCTAGGAGTAGTAACAATATGACATGCAAACCATGGAGAAACAAAATAGTGGGTAGACCCGGAATCAAACAAGATAGATGCAGGAACGCCACAAATAGGAAGAGTACCTTCCACGACATTTGGCGATACCTCTGGCTCCTGAATAGTTACTGCAAAGGCATTTGCCGAAACGGTAAGCTTTCTCTCTTCTAGTTTCGGACAATCTTTGATCAAGTGGCCATGTCATCCACATCTGAAACAAGCTCCCGTTGTACGGTGGCACGCTTGCCCCGGATGTACCTTTTCATAGGACGAGAAATGTGCAACCGAAGTCCTAGAACCAGCCATTAACTGAGCCGGTGCAATACTCTTTCCCTTCTCAGTCGTTCTCGTCTTTTTGGATGACCCAAAAGATCCTCCAGCAGATCCGCCTCTAACACTTGCCCGACTAGCTGCCCTCTTCGCGTAGAATTTTTCTATCTTCACCTCTTGTTCGTAAAGGATCGCCCGGTCCAATATATCAGCATATATCTTAAGCTTTAACGTGGTTAGCTGTTTCTGAATATCATCCTGCAATCCTTGCTGAAACTTCTTCGCCTTCCTTAATTCGTCTTCCACATAGAAAGGTGAGAATCGAGACAGTTCGGTGAACTTAGCATCGTACTCCGTCACCGCCATGCTTCCTTGGCTTAGTCGCATAAACTCCATCTCCTTTTGGTCCCGGAGATTGGATGGAAAGTATTTCTCCAGGAAAGCTTCCTCGAACGTATTCCAAGTGATCATCCCATTGGGCATTCCTAGCGCCCTCTTCTTCATGTCCCACCAGTTGTTTGCTTCACCCTCCAATTTATACACGGCGATGGTGACCTTTTTCCTTATTCGTACACCCAATTACTGTAAATATTTTCTTCATCATCTTAAGCCATCTATCAGCTTCTGTTGGATAGGGTTTTCCCAAAAAGCCTGGTGCCCGCTCCACCGTGAATTGATCATACGTGGTTGGAGTTATGATGGCCGGAGCTGGCTCAGTCGCAGGAACTGGAGCCATGTGCCTATGTTCGACGGATTATATCACGGAGGTCATTCTTTCCATTAAGTCTATGTAAGCGACCTCTCGGTCATAAGGTGTATTACGGTCATTTCTTCTCCCTCTTTCATTAGCCATCCTAAAATCAAGACAGACACAATATTATGATCTCAGAAAAAGAGAGTACCCTTCAATCCTAATAAAATTGTACTTAGCCAAGTTTCCTAAGGACTCTAACTGCCTAGGTTATCCTTGGCCTACTTCTTTCAAAGATTCAGTATGAAGATTCAAACCTATACTTCCACATTTGGATCGATCAATTCCTAAGATATCTTATTTCTCTGATACCAATTGTGACGGAACTGACACCAAGTTTCGGTGGCTAAGTTCGGGCCGATCGTGCCTTCCGAATCACATGATCATAGATGCCGTCTAAGACTTATACACAAATCGGAAGTTATTCTATTATCCAACAGAAGAATTTACATTCATTCCCATAAAAATTCATTTCCGAATATATATAGCCATGAATATCTAATTACAAAAGTTTATCGAGTCTAACAAATCATTACACTAATTGCTTCTTCGTGGCGATCGTCCAAAAGGTGCTTCTGAATCCTTACAAACCCTTCAGATAGGTTCTAATCACTCCGTCTCATCAGGCACGAGTTCTAGATTCCATCTGAGGAGGAAAAAAGAGAAAATAGTGAGTCGGATCTCAACAAGGTACATGCAGATTTTTCATAAAATGTTTGTACTGTCAACAGTTTCAGATACATATACAGAATATCATTTGGCTAGAATCATGCAGAACACTTAGAACGGTAAAATGTAGGAAATCATGCATCATATATATCATATGGTAGTATTGGCCGAGCATAAGCTAATCAAAAAGTCGGAACAGATAACATTTGAGCATAAAACAAGGCCGGTCATAATTTAGCTTCTTTTATTTATTGCTTAACGGAAGGGGGCTTTAATCGAGGATAAATTGTGCATATCTCCTCACAATCACGACAATACCCTTTGTATAAATCCCCGAGGATGGCTCTCACTTCTTCATTGTACAAAGCCCCGAGGACGGCTATCACTACCTCCTTGTACAAAGCCCCGAGGGTGGCTCTCACTTTGGTTATCCTCGATTATCACCTTAAGGTCCTAAGATATGCTGGAGAATCTAGTCTCCCAATGCTAAGGTCCGAACTTATCATAAGGCTGATTCACATTTTCTTTGTTCATTACAAGCCGGTTTCAAGGTTTTAGTGCAGATGCCGATTTCAAATTATAATACTAGGTCGATTTCAATTATAATACAAGGCTGGTTTCGAAATCACATTGCAAATGTCGGTTTCAAAATACGATACAAGGCCGGTTTTGAAATCACAGTACAAATGTCGGTTTCAAAATACGATATAAGGCCGGTTTCAAAATCACAGTACCAATGACGGTTTCAAAATTACGATACAAGGCTGGTTTTAAAATCACAGTGCCAATGCCGGTTTTAAAATCACGATACAAGGCCGGTTTTGAAATCACAGTGTAAATGTCGGTTTCAAAATTACGATATAAGGCCGGTTTCAAAATTTTCGTATAAGTGCCGGTTTCAATTGTAATACAAAGCCGACTTCAACCATTCTTGGCCGATTTTAAAATTATAAATATAAGGCCAATTTCAATTATTCTTGGCCGGTTTCAAATAACTATGCCAGGATGCTTTCAAATTAATATGCCAAGCTGGTTTCAAATTAATATGCAAGGCCGGTTTCAAATTAATATGCCAAGCCGATTTTAAATTAATATACAAGGCCGGTTTGGATATTTACTTAAGCCGATTTCAAATTATATTATAAAACCGGTTTCAAATTTGGTTAATGCAAGTGTCATACAAGTCGGTCTATTTTTTCATTTTTATGTACTCCAATTTAAACATGAGTTACCAGAAGGAAGAAAGCATGCATTCAAATCAGAATACAACTTATCAAACAGTAATTAAAACGGTATACATTTAATCTAAATGGGAAGGGAAAACTGGTAGTCTCGTTTTAAGCTAGAACTTTGGAGATGGAAATATAAGTGTTTAAGCATGAACTTTAAAATCTGGGCATATAAACTTAAAAGAATGATTGTCTGATACACTTGCAATATTCTGAAGTTAAAATAAAGTATTAAATCATGAACTAAAAAATAGGGGGGTATACTTGCCTGACAGTCGTTTGCCCATCCTTACAGACTGGAAGCTTTCTCTCCTTCTCTACTCCTTACTGTTCTTCTTGTTGGTTGCTCGTGTTAACGTCCTTGATCGAAACTGAGTATATATAGAGGAGGGGTTAGGTGGAGTAAGTGGAGGTAACCTACCAACCTCGTGCTTCTTCTTAGAAGGCCAACGAGGTGGTTCACATACTTCATTTAGTTAGGGTCTAGTTGGGGTCAACTAATTAGTGATGTTGGTCCTTGTCTTTAGTTGCCCTTAATTTATTCCAGTCAACTCTTTAGTCAGTGCTCAGGGTTGGCATTCCTTTCACTTCTTTTATTCAAGGCCGGTCAACTCTTTTGGTTGGTCAACTTTATCTATTCTAGACTTCAAGCGGTCCAGTCCTTCTGTGGCACAAACTACTCTGGTTTTAAGTAGCACAAGGCCACTCCGGCCTCCGGAGTTCATCATACTCTTGGTTTTAATATTTTATTCCGATTTTAAGTTTCTTTTGAAGTTGGGATCTCACATGTATTCTCTCCAGAAGTCTACGATTCATCCGTTTTATCACCCCATTCAACTGTTGTGTCTTTGGCAGTGTCTTATGATGCATGATACCATGTGACCGGCAATAGGTATCAAAAGGTCCCAAATATTCACCACCACTGTCGCTCCGGACGGCCTTCAGTTTCTTCCCCATCTGACGTTCCACAAGAGTATAAAATTGCTCAAATGTATCAAGAACTTAATCCTTTGTTTTCAGTGGGTAAACCCACAACTTTCTGGAGCAGTCATCAATTAAAGAAACAAAATACTAGGCTCCACCAATCGACCTTTCCTTGAATGGTCCACACACATTTGTGTGTATAAGATCTAGCACTTCTGTTTTTGGGGCGGACTGATCTCCATGAAATGAGACTATTCTCTATTTGCCGGCCAGGCAATGAAGACACATTTTTGGTCCGTCCTCCTTTATTCCATTGATCAGGCCCTTCCTGGCCAAATGAGACAAACCCCTTTCACTCGTGTGGCCCAACCTTCTGTACCACAGATCCTCTGCCTCATTACAGATTGTAACATTCACGTCTCTAACTACTGGTCAGGCCTTTATCACATATAGGCCGGATCTCTTTTTTCCTCTTGCTATAACAAGAGATCTTTTGTCCAATTTCCATTCGCCTTCACAAAAGGTATTGTAGAAACCTTCGTCATCCAGTCGAT
>JAODPA010121695.1:21946-46243 GCA_025585075.1 Nepenthes mirabilis | reverse complement strand
ATATTAGATAATTATTGTTTGTATTCCCCCCATCCTCTTCTCTACCTTCCACATATCGACGTTTCTTTTTTCGAAATACCCAATTTTGCCCTCAAAAAATTCTCTCACCTCTTCGGCCCTTCTGAATTATATCAACCGCGAAACAAGCTTTTTCGTTTTCGTCATTGCCGCTCAAGATCGTCATCTTGGGGGCCTGCGAGAACCCTAGCGCGCGTTTTCTCTTCTGAAGAATATCAGATCCGTGACATTTTGAGTTTTCCTTGTCGGTTATTTTTCTTTCTGTTTTGTAATTGTACCTCCATCAGATCTGCCGTCTTTAATTTCTACTTTTTCATATTTAATTTCAACTTTTCCGGCTAGGTTCAATTTTCGGAAGCGCTATTTCGCTGCCTTCAATGGATAAAACGGCATAAATATTTCGATTGAGATTCATATTTGAATTAATTGTTCAGAATTTTCCGTTCTTGAAATGTGACATCAATTCGCGTTGATAATTTCTATGCTAATTTGGGGGTTTTTTCGTTGCGCAGATTTCAGTTTATTGGTTTTTGCTTGTCGGTGAAGAATCTTAGAAGTCAAGACCATTCAATTTATTTTTGGATGCTATCAATTAGTCTGTTTGTATGGGAGAAGGGGAAGTTTGTGCGGAAGTGTTATCTAACGGGGAAGTCGAAAATGAAACCTCTTCAAGATTCGAATTGAAGCGAGACCTTCGTTTTGTTGTCAGTAATGCTGATTTAGAAGATTCTCCTTGCAAAAAACAAGGGAAATTAGAAGCTTCAAATGAAGATGTATGCTCGGAAGTTTCAGACCCTAACGTTTCTCCCACAGAAAATCATAATACGTCGATTTTGCATACTAGTAACAGCGAACGAGTTGCATTAGATAGCAATATCCAGGCTAATTTTGGTGAATTGACATCCATGAGTTCGGGGAACTCTAGTACAGAGAGCTCCAGCGATGGGGTGAGTAGGAATGATTGCAGTGATGGTGGAGCTCGGGTTTCTGATATTATTTTGGAAATTCCTAAACACTTAAGCTCAACAGGAATTAGGAAGATTACTTTCAAGTTTAGTAGGAGTAAGGAGGAGTATGAAAGTAGAGTATCCACCTCTAACGGCCTTCATGAGGGTGAATCACATATAGACTCGTACGAGGAGGGTGGTTCGACTAACCATGCGTCTCATAACATGGAATTGAAGATGTCTAAGAAGGTTGTTCCCGATGGCTGCCCCACAAACGTTAAAAAGCTATTGTCTACCGGTATACTGGAAGGAGCCAAAGTGAAGTATATTACCACGTCGCGGGAGGTATGTTGAATGTGTCACACGTGTATTGGGATTTAATTTTTCGTGAATCTTAATTATTCCGGCTTAACTTGTCCATCGTGATTTCCAGAAAGAGATACCCGGGATTATCAAAGGTTGCGGATACCTATGTGGTTGTCTGATGTGCAATTATTCAAATGTATGTCGTTCTAATGTATTATTGTCCTGCTATGATACCTTTTTTTTTTTTGTAGCAGTTATCCTGTTACACTCAATTACTGAATAGCAGGTCCTTAGTGCCTATGAGTTTGAGCAGCATGCTGGTGGTGCGAAAACTAGACATCCAAACAATCACATACATTTAGATAATGGGAGACCAATATACAGCATCATTGAAGAACTGAAGACTGCTCCTCTTGGCACTCTTGAAGAGGTGGTTAAAGAAATGGCCGGTTCCTCTTTTAATGAGGGATCATTTCGTGCTTGGAAAGGTGTTCCTTTCTTCTTTGTTTTTTGCTATGTAATTTTTAGAGAACCACATAGGGGACCATAAATTTGGTGTATCAGTTGTTTGCAGTTATAGAATCTAATACTCTTATGTATCTACAGAGAACATTCAACAATGCGATAGAATTGTTCATGCGGATAAGAAGTACCAAAGAAAACTGCCTAGTTCATGTCAATCACATATGAGGTATAAATTTTTTCAAATTATGTTTTGTTTGGAGAAGATAATTGTTTCCTTTAAGTTGGCCATGTGGTTGTGTAGTTTCCTACATAGGTACTTAACTACTTGTTAAAGTCTGCATTTATACGGTAGATTTCTATTGGAGACAAATTAGTTCAATCCCAGCTCTTCAAGGGAGCTGTAGAACATGAATAATTTGATGTTTGGAGATCTGGAAATTGCTTATAAATGCAAAAGGATATCTTTGAGTGGAAGAGCATATAGTACGAGTTATTGTATATAGAGATCCTATTTGGATTTCAACATAATGCGTGAAGTTGTATCTGTTTGACCCACTGGTATGATTTGAGATAACATGATTGATTTTTCATATGTTGCAGTGAGGCAATCAATTTGAATTGTAGAAGTTCTTCGGACCCATGCAAATGAAATGTTAAAAAGTTTTACTTTGGCATGCTTATCTGCTGCTCATGGGTACATAAGTTTCTTTACGAGGCAGTCTAATTACTCTATTTATAACTTGGGTCCGTTATGATAATTAATTGGCAGATAGGCCTCTCTGGCCTTTGATAGCCCAATTGTGCTAGAAGTAAGCATTTGAGCGGTACATGTGGATTACATATTGTAATCCTTGGTGTAAACTAGATTAATGTTGTACTCTGAGATCTATGAATATGCTTTCAAGCAGTGGTTAACTAGCTACTAGATGGCCTATTGGCATGAGGGAGCTGTGTTCAGTGGGTTCCCAATTGATACTGGCTTCCCAAACAAGCCTCTAATATAGGATCGAGGTGCACAAAGGACCCCAGTGGCAGTGAATGGAAAAATATAGTTCTAAGTGCACTAGTCACTTAACTTGCTGATATTGAGATGGTAATGTGGGTTGATCCTGTTTGAAGGCCCTGGTTTGAATCAGACAATAACATCCGTTTTCTTTTTGCTCACAGTTCTTAGCCAAAATGTTGGGAGTTTTGAACCACTTGACCTTGAAAATGATAAAATTCATTAGACGCCAAAATCAACTTATCTAAACATTTTATTTAGATGATGTTTTTGCTATGTTTGGAAAGGGTAGCCTATTGTACAAAGCTCCTATATTGTGTGGTTTGAGATAATCAAATGTGTGCACCTTTACTCATGCATTGCTGCGAGGCCATTCCCATGGTTTGAAGCTATAGCATCCCACTCTAATGGAAAAAACTACCATTCGCCCAAGGGCCCAAGGCTCATCCTCCTGTAAGGTTGAACATTCAATATTGAAATACTCGAAACAGGATTTAGAAAGAAAGGAAGAAAATGTTAATGAAGTGTTACTAAAGCCAACTGACTCCTATCTGTTTGTCTCTGTGCCGTATTTTCATCTTTTTTTTCCCTTCTATTTTCGTATTTATGTTAGTTTGTATTTTGAGTTCTTTGCAATTTGTCAAATAAAATTAGTTGTCTGGTGTAATATGGTTTTTATCTTATTTTTGTTTGTGGCTCAATGCCTTGAAAAAAGATTGATATCTTTGTTATTAATATGTATAAATTTATGCTCAATAATTTTGAAATGTTGAAATTTATTCATTTTTTTCAATGATTTGGGAATTTTAAAAGTTGATATTGAAATTATAGTTATTTTATATGTGTGGTAAATATGTTCGAGAATGTGAAAACCCTTAATGACAATTGTGAAGGTACAAGATATGTACTGAATTCGCTGCTTTATAATTATGTTCTTCTTATCTAATGATGTAATATTACGCGAGGAAATTAGTTTGTTTGCAGGCTTCATGAGTGAGCCTCTTAATGCATATGCTTTGTTTGGCTGTTAGGTGAGTCTGTAGTTAATGCTTTGATTTAGTGGTGCAGAGTATAAGATTGTTGGGATGGGGAAATTTAGAATACTTGGGATGCGGTGCACAAGTGCTAGGATATAATTTAATCTTTATTCTAGAATCTTTTGTTCTTTCTCCTCGCTTCTTTTATAGGATTATTATTGCATTAGGGTAATAAATTATAAGATCTTAGGCTTTTTACTGTTATCAAACTATTGTTTTAGTATAATTAGTCATCTCCTTTATAAGACAGTGGACAGTCCGTTTAATAGTTTTTGAACTAGGACTTATGTTGTTGATCCGGTACATGTTGCATCGCTAGCAAAGTTGATCTCTGCCTATCTTATACTGTGGATGTTGCAACTACCCCTGGGCATAAACTGGATTTCGATTTTCTTGTCAATTGTTTTCATGATCCAGTTGTGGAGTTATCATTAGTGCATGCCACTATTTTTTGCCACTACTTCTATTACTGCCATTGCTGAAGCCACTGGTGTTCATCACAACACCAGCACAAATAAAACACACTTTTGTGGTTGCTGCTAAATGCATCAGCTGCTCCACTGTCGATGCAACTGACTATTCAGCCTTGCCTTTGTCTTCAAACTATTTGTCCTCGTTGCACTACAGTTGAGCTCCCACAACTCTCAGCCACAACTAAAACACCCAAGCAATTGATTCAAAACTTGTATTTCCATTACTGAAAACCTCAGCCACCTTTGAGGCACTGGTCACACATGCTCTATGATGTAGGAAAGGGGAAATAGGGAAGGAAAGAAGAAGAGAAAAAGGAAAAAGGGGGAAGCAGATAAGAGAACATGGGAAAAGAAGAAGCTGGAATTACTAGGGGAAAGAAGGAGAAATTAAATCTCACAGTAATAATTCAATTTATTAGTAGCTAATCAAACAACTATATTATTGGTTGTTATGCCCTTGAGATGCCGCGGTGAACATTTTACCCTTGGACTGTCATGGGGTTACTGTGCTGGGCTTTCCAGGACTAGGCTTTAGGCCCATGTGCTGGAGTTAGGCCCAACCGCTGTCATATCCTGCTATAGGGCCTCATATGGCAAGGCCTAGAAATGGGCCCACATCAGTTAGCAATTGAATGAATAATGGATGGTCAAGCTATTTGCTTTATTGTTTTGTCCATACTCCATAGATTGTCCATCTGAATTTTGTTCTCTAGAGGATCATTTTTATGCCATAATTCATTCTTGCATTATTCTCCACGCTAAACCACACACACCACTTATTAGTGACTTGTGGTGTATTTCTAATGACTCTTCACCACAGAATAAACAAAATCTCTTTCAATCTTTTCAGATTCCATTTCCTACTTTGATTTCCCTTTGCGTCTTTGTCTGTTTATTTGGCTATCCTCATTCTTCTTCCAATTGCATCTCTCTCTCTCTCTCACCCCCAACTTGTTTCCCTTCCTCCCTAAATCCCTCTCTGCCTCTCTTGTCTTCTTTCCAAAATAGCAACTTCCTGCACTGTCTATGAATAATGAATCATAAAATTAATCAAGGGTTGATTGAGATGTCAATTATCCTCTTGAAAGGTGACACACAAAAGTATGTATGTTCTTAACTGGTTTAGATTCCAATTCTTTTAATAACCTCGTTTAGTATATTTTCATATATAGCTTTGTCTGAGATATCTTTCCATTTGTCAGATACAATGTATTCTTGTTTTCCCACCACATATTAAGATTGGACTTGTGAATTTTGTTGTCTGGATTCAGGATAGTGAAGTTAATGGCAATCCAACCATGATCTAGCATGTTCAATCTGGATCAGGGTTGAAAATGGGGTGTGAGCAGCTTTGATGATTGCTGTCCTGACTTGTCAATCTGACCTCACTCATTTTGTTTTGTATACACAAGTGATTGATGATCTTGCACTAAAATATGAGGGTTGATGCTCATTGAGATTCCATACTAGTATGATTAATTTTTACTATTTGGATAGTGAATAGTGGCAATCCAGCATGGTCTGGTACAGATTGCTGTTTTAAATTGGAGTGTGAAAGGATCCTGGTGTCTACACGCTGCATGCTTGTCTCTCAAAAGGGGGCTAGTGCTCATTCAGTATCCTTTAGCTTCAATCTATATTTTTTTTGTGCCATGTCTTATGACAAAAATGTGGCTACAGTAGTCAAATATTGTTCTCTTTGCACACTTTGACTGATCCTTTTTTAGTCTGCTTCACAACTTCCTAAAGTTATTTCTATCAGAGAATGCAAGTGTTGATAGACCTGCTGAAAAAGTTTGTTTTGATTAAAGAATTCTTGATTAGCAATAAGTGATTGAGTGATCTGAAATTAAAAGCAGGCAAGAGGGAATAATATTTTGACATTGTTGCCAGCTTATGGCTTTATGCATACAGCTCATTTTTTGGGCTTTCTGGTTGAAGGTTCCGGGCTCTTGATGAATGGAACTTCTCAATGTTGGGCTTTTTATGATTGCCGTGTAATTTTCCACTTCTCATTGTCTGAAACTAAATGTGATGAAATTGTCAGCTGCCCCAATAAAGATACAGAAGATAGGCTGTGCCCCACCCCATTTGAACGGAGCATGTCTTCCAAACATCTAACTTACGGAAAACAATCAGGACAAGGGTCAAAACGTGTGGCAAAAGGGTCAGCAGCTTTTATTGTCTATTTTATTTGATTTTAACTATTGAATTGTGATTTGTGAGCTGGGTAAGGGGGGCATAAATATAAAATGTGTTGTTTCTGCTCTGATTTCTCACTTACTGTGCAGGTCAAACTCTGCTGTTGCAAACCTTCTTGGTACTCAAAGAAAAGAGGGTGGCACTAAAAAGAGGTGATTATTCATTGATCTTCTCCATGTTTTTCTCCCCTATTTCTCTGGAGGACTGCTTTTAGAGTTTCCTTGTTTCTCTTTAAGCTCCTTACATGTTAACTACATCTCAGGGACAATGACTTACATCGTCTGCTTTTCATGCCAAATGGACTACCAGATGGAGCAGAATTGGCTTACTATGCTAAAGGACAGGTCTTGGTGGATTTTTTTGGTTAAATTAGTTTCATATGTTTGTTTTGAATGGGATTTTCCCGCTGCTAACTGATGCACAAAAGAAGAATGAAAAAAATAGAAGGGCAGCTAATGTTTAATGATTCTGACTTCCTGTTCTTTTGCAGAAAATACTACAAGGTTACAAACAAGGGATTGGCATAGTCTGTGGTCATTGTAATTGTGAGGTAAACCTATTGATTTGCATGGACTATGTTCACTGTTCAGCCTTACCTACTACTTTAATGGACTGTTTGACCTCCCCTTTATCTTACAATATTTTTCTGTCTGTGGTACAGATCAGTCCCTCACAATTTGAAGCTCATGCAGGATGGGCTGCTAGAAGACAACCGTGAGAATTATTTTTGAATTGCTTTGATTATATCTTCGAGATGATAACTTTGTGTGGTTGATTATTTATCCTTTCTGAATGCAGCTATCGCCACATTTATACTACCGGGGGACTTTCACTTCATGATATAGCTATTTCCCTAGCAAATGGACAGAAAATCACTAGTGGTCACAGTGATGATATGTGCACAGTGTGTGGAGCTCAGGAAGGGGAGTTGACTCTCTGCCGTGGTTGCCCTAGGGCTTATCACTCAGGTATATATTTGGCTGATGAATCACATTTTTACTTGCATTTATGCTTCTGAGATTGTGTTCCAATAATCAGAAAATTCCTCCGACCAACATTTGAAATCTGCAGCTTACTGTGTGGTTCCAAACTGTGCATGTTTTCAATTTTTAAGCTCTAGCCTGAATTGAAACCAGAGATGTGACTTGTAAACTATGATACTTCTAGATTGAAGTGAAACTGGAGATATGACTTCTAAAAGTTGCCTTCGAACCCATAGAACCTTTGATTATGTCACATTAGAATTTCGATTGTTAGGAAAAATGTATCAAACCCACTTTGGTATGATATGATGAGAGAGAATACAATAGTGACAAAGATGGGAATCAGTCACCTATGCTTAGCCCTTTTATTCTGAATTGAAGAATTTAGAATGAATCAAATCTCCCCAAGTAAGATGCAAATCTGTGACAAGTTTGTTAATGGCCGACTGCTCTACCTCTAAGCGATTGAGGAACAACGGGAGATTCGATCTCATAGAGTTCAATTTCCTTTCAAACTTAGAAGTTTCCTGATGAAAAAACAAATGACAGTGCATACTCAATCATATGTAATGAGATCTGCATTTAAAGAAAGAAGAAATTCTCAATATTTTAATTATCTATTTGCTCTCCAAAAATTGTTATAGTGTAAGTGTACTTATAACATGCTTTCTATATATTTAGTCTCTCTCAACCCTTTACATCTGATGTCTTATGATATTGTAGTTTATATTCTGAAAATTATCAGATTATCTGTTGAGAAGCATGAACTGTACAGATGGATGGTTATATTTATGAATTCTGGCTTCATTCTGTAGCTTGCTTGCACTGCTATAAGACAGCTTGTTGGATGTGTAAGAACAAGTTAGGGTATTTTGAGAAAAGGATGATTTTAGCAGAAATAGGATTATAGATGATTTTGGCAGAAATAGGATTATAGAGTGTTTGATTATTTAACGATCTTTTCTTTACCTCCTAACTTTCCACACTCATTTCTACTCCAATTGCTCTTAAATTGCCTGTCATTTATAAAGAGGCTAAGGAAGGGTGAGGAATTATGGGCTGGTGAGACTGAGCGTTTGTAGGTTTGCTTCATCTTCAGGTTATGAAAAATGAAGATAACTGTGTGGTTTCAAGTGATTTCCGGAGACTTCATTCCACCACGTTGTACTATTAGCTTTGGAACTTTAAAAAAACATAAAATCAACCTCTGACCCAAGGTCCTGGTGAAGTTCCAGTATTAGATTTTGGTATCCCCTGGGGCTGCAAGAATGTTTTTTAACATGACACGTTCCTTGGGCATCTGCATTTTGTGTAGGTGCTTGTAGAAGAACTTATTGTGCTATGTTGTAGTAGTATTTTGAAGGAGAAATTTGAGCTCCAGTTTGATGGAAGTTATCTAATTTATTCATACTGAAATTCTGCTGTGAATAGACACTTGTGTGAGGCAAAATGTTTAAAGGGCTGCCCAGAATTACGGTATTGAACCTAATGGATTGTGCAGCCAGTGCATATTTGCATCCATGAGGAGAATTAAGAGATGTTTCACCTTTCATTCACAAAGATTGTGATAAACTCTAGAGAGTCGTCGGAGTTCTAATAATTGGGAAGATTGGTATTTCTTTCTTGGAGTTCTGATGAGGAATATTTGTAAATGTGGTTAGTGTAGGGAAACTAAGGATCGCACTAATGACATGGTTTAAGTTCCCACTGCAAATTTGGTTTGAATGTCTCTCCTATAAGGAGTGCCTTCTCATTGAATAGCCAAAAATATCACTTAATTACATCCTACAATCATCCCATGATTATTGCTGTGATTATGTACAATCAATGAAAGGATCTTTTAAACTAATAAATTATATATATAAATATAAATACAATCAATTACATATTCTTGCCAATAATATATGCATTATTCTTGCTAACAGCCCCATCAAATTGATACTATTTGTTCAAAAAACATTAATTTATCAATTGTGAATTGATGGCGTTGAAGAGATAGAGCATTGGTAAAAATATCAATGGCTTGCTATTTCATGGAAATAAGAGGAAGCACAATTACATTCTGAACAAGTGCTTCACATATATAGTGATAATCCGCCTCAATATGAAATACTGGAATTGTTTCAATTTGAATAGCACTTGTATTACCGACATGGAGGGAAATAGGAATGAGCCGAGGAACACCAATCTTGCCTTACATTCCCCAATGACATATACTTTTTGAACATGCAAATGACATGACCCGATATTCAGACTCGGTAAACTTTAAGACGTGGTCTTATTTCTTAATGTTTCAAGCAATAAGAGTATCACTAAGAAACATACATTAACTAGTGATAGGACATCAAGTATCCACACAACCAGCCTGTTTTGCATCACTAAAACCTTCTAATTGTTGGAGGTTTTAGAAGAAAAGAACAAACCGTGACCACATTTGTGCTTGAAATAGTAGACGCTAGCCAACAACCATATGGAAGTGGCAAGGATTCTGCATAAACAGACTAAAGTCAAACAACAAAAAAGATTTCAGATCGGCTAATAGTCTAATAGTCAAATAATTCAAATTCTCTATCAACTGTTTGCACATTGATGGATTAGATAAGGGGTCACCATTTCATAGATTTAAGAATCGGATTGTTGTGATGTAAACCTGCTAAAGAAAGGAGCTCTTGGGTATATTTATGTTAATGTAATAGTATCCCAATTGGGAATTGTTGGACCTGAAGTCCAAAAGTACTGCAGTTGACCCAGATGTTTCATATGAAACAAAGATTTGTGATGCTAGGGTTGTTTAATCAGCTGAGGATAAATCTCATAATCACAATATCATCTACATATATTTGCATACATATGAAGAAACTTGCCAGAAAGTTAAAAAAAAACCTTTGCGGTAATGCTAACAATCCCACCAGTTTTTAGATGAACGAAAAGATCTTCTAACTCTCAGTAAAATTGAAATCTCATAATCACAATATCATCTACATATATTTGCATACATACGAAGAAACTTGCCAGAAAGTTTAAAAAAAACCTTTGCGGTAATGCTAACAATTGCACTAATTTTTAGGTGAAAGAAAAGATCTTCTAACTCTTAGTAAAATTGAAATCTAGAAGGGTGGTATGAAACTTCTCAAACTAGGCCTGTGGTGCCTAAACTGCACAGAAACCGCTTTAAGCATCAAACCTCATCTATAAAGGAAGAAAACATGCCAAGTTTTGTAAATATTTCTTCCTTTAGATTACCATACACAAACCTCATTCTTCACATCCATTTGTTGAAACAACCACCGATGGTAGTCATCTTGGCCACATGCAAATGATTCTTCATAATTAGTGCCATGTTCCTGTTTATTTTTGAGAGCCACTGGGCGAGCTTTACACTTTTCAATAGAGCCATCAATTTGTAGTTTTATGGCGTAATCCTATTTGCAGCCAATTACTTTAAAGTGTGATTTTGTTGAAGAGCTTGAAGTTGTTGCGAAACTTGCCTCCAACACACTTGAGTAGAAGCCTGCGAGACTTAGACACAAAAAGTATCAAATGTGGCCTGGATAGTGGAATGAGAGAATCCATACCTATCAGGATGTCGTGAAGCCTAAATAGACCGTTGAAGCTCACGTATGACAAGATCAAACATTGGTTTAGAGGTAGAAAGAAGCACTGGGCAGCTTCGTTGATACGGAAGACTTGACCTAAAGCTATTAACATGGCCATCCTTGTCAAAGGAGGGAAGCCAAGTAGAAGAAGAAACTGGATCAACTGAGATGGAAAGAAATATTAAATTTCAAATAAAACCATAGTTTGAGATAGACGAGTAATTGACTATACAGCTGAAGATAAAGCTTTGACCCAAAAGTAGGTTGGGATAGACAATTCGAGTGTCAAGGTACTAATGACATCCAAAAGATGTCGATTTTTACGCTCGTCGACTCCATTTTGTTGAGAGGTGTAGGGGGATGAATGTTGAGACAGAATACCATTCGGTTGGAGGAGATCATGAAAATTTTGAGACATATATTCACCTCTAAAATTAAAATGGTAGGATTTTAATACATGTAGAGAATTGTGTTTTTCACATAGGTAACAAGATCTTGGAAGATAGAAAATTTCTCAAATTTAGATCTGAGGACATAGATCTAAGTGAATCAAATATAATTATTGATAAATATGACAAAATATTTGTATAGAGTATGAGAAAGAACATGATGCAATCCCTAAACATTAGTATTTATAATATTATAAGAAGTGAATGCTTGGCCACCTTGTCAAGGAAATGAGAGATATTTTCGTTTACCAACTTTGCAAGATGTATAATCAAAAGAGATATTAGTGGAAGATATATTATTTGTATTATTTAAATTGCCATATCTTATAAGATGCTGTAGGATAACGGAATTGGGACATCTCAATTTCTTATACCATAAATAACTATTTTGAGTGAAAGCATACCAACTAACATAAATAAGATGAGATACTAAAAATGAACTGAGAGGAAAAAGATGTCCCACTTTTGGCTCCTCTATCACACATCCTGATGCTTGATTTTGGCTATGGCAACAATTATGACCAAAATGAATAGCACAATTTTCGTTTACTAGTTGTCTAACAAAAATTAAACTGAAAAATAAGTTAGAAGACACAGGCACATTGATGAGAGAAGTCCCAAGATTTTTGACCACAGCAATGAAAAGAGTATTACCATTAGCTATCGCATATGCTGCTCTCCGTCATACTTATGAATGTTGTGTTGGGTTCTGAACTGTCAGTCATGTGATTAGAAGTTGTAGAGTCAATCAATCATGAAGATATAACAAGGTTTTTCTTATTTAGAGACCAAGGGTAGATAAAAATAATCATCTGTAGGACTTGCACCAGGTGACTTAGTGAAACGAGTCCCAATATTGATTTGAACAGTAGTATGAAACGATGTCTATCGATTTTGAGGTCACACAGACTATTTATTAATGTGTCCTTGCAATATTGCAGAAATTTTAGCTGCAGTGTTTTTCAATATGTCAAAATTCTTTATAATTGTAGCATTGCAGTGAGGATTGAACTGTTCTTTGCTTTGAGCATCATGAGCCACGTTGAGCATTTCAGCCCTAATAACATCTTGAGCAATGCCATGCTAGGAGGCGAGATGCTGGTCTTTCACAAGAGTTCTCCCAAGTATAAATGAAGGATGAATTGGGTTCTCGATTGATCAACCCAGCATGTGCACTTTCAAACTTGACTTGTAGTTTCATCTCCATTTGCTCCCAGAATGAACCTCTTACAGCATTGCCAATGCCTCTTTGGGAATCTTAAACTACACTAACTTAGAATGATTACTCCATAAATTAATGAATCTTGAATAATGTTCAGTAGACAGGTTCCCTTAACAATAATTTCTGAACTCCAATTAAAACTTCTTGACAGAATTATTAATCAGATAATTCATCCGATGAAGTTAGTCTCACATATCCTTAGCAGTAGAGAATGAATGGAGATTGCTAACCATATGTGTCTCAATAAAACTCAGTATTTAGGTAACAATTTGAGCATCTGCGCTTTCCTATGAGCTAAGCTCTTTGATATCAGTTGGAGTTTGAGTCGATCTATTTACATGTCCCCATAATCTATTAACCTTAACAAACATCTTAAATTAAAATTCCCAAGTAGGATAATTTTTCTCATTACATCAAACAATGGAATTCTCACTTGACATGATAGCCTATTTGCCTATGAGAGCTTTGAAATCACAAGATCTCAACTGATACAGTAGAAGGTGGTTGATTGTAAGGCACACACAATAAGGAAATCCAAGATCCCTTCCAAGAAAATTTTGCCCCAAGAAATTGCCTATTTGTTGAACCCTGTAGTACCCAAAATTTCTAGAAGAATGGAACTTCCCAACAAGGAGAAGCAAATCTTAGAATGCATCTCAGAGAGTGCTGATAGACTAAGAAGTATGATTCTGACGGGCTTAAATCATGTGGAACTCAATGAAGAATTACAACTCAAAACAGAAAATCAATAATCAGGTTAGAGTTCTCTGTTACCATGTCAATTTGGTTTTAATGTGTCTCTGACAAGGAGTTCCTTCGCATTAATTAGCCAAAAGTATCACTTAATTACATCCTACAATTAAGCTATAATTATGTGCAATTAATGAAAGGATCTCCTAAACTAGGAAAGTAGCTATACAAATATATTACACAATCAATTACATATCCTTTCCAATAATATATGACTTATTCTTGCTAACACCAACAACTGCCCTATCTTACACGTTGAAAAAAAGTGTGGTTTGGACAAGGACAAGACTTGAATATCGTATATTCTGATTTTTCTTTATGTAGATTTGTATTTGATTATCGACCATGGAGAACCTGTAGAGGAATATTCATTATGAAGCAAACTTAAGATTGTCTCTACCAAAATTATGTGATTCTCCTTAGAAATGATTGATTGACCGACTAGCTATTTGTTCATCAGCAACTTATTCTACCTGCTTGAGGGATTTGATGTAAAAGAGTTTTATTTATCTGCAGTATGCTTGGGATCTGAGTATGTCACTGCAAATGATGATTGGCGTTGCCCACATTGTTGTGGCAGTAAACCTTTTCTTGGTGATTCTTCTACAAATAGCTCAAGACCAATTATCATAAGGTTGACACGTGTTGTCAAAATATCTGAAAACGAAAGCGGTGGCTGTGTTATCTGCAGGTTTGTGGCTATTAGACTGATCTGCTTCCTTTCTTCTGTTTCTTGTTCCCTCAGTGTTATTTCTTTACTGTTGTTTTCCATATGGTATGACTAATTCTGTGTTCTTTGTTTACTGTTGTTTTCCATTTGGTATGACTAATTCTGTAAGTGTGATGAATTCTTCCGTATCTATGGATCATATTGACAGCTTGTTGAAGAGAACAAAGTTGTAGAGGCTTGTAATTATTGTGAACATTTAGGTTGATTAGTCTGGCCTGCATCCCCTCTATAGAATGCTAGGCTGTAGTTATTTTGGAGAGTTTGAATTCTCAAACTGGATTCTCTTATTATAGTTGACTTAGCTTTGGCAAATATGCTGTTGCGCATGTTTGGTTATGATCATTGAGTTAATGGGAATTCATGGACACCCCTTGTTTGATGAACTATATTTGGCTATGATTTGTTTAACTTCAGGAGATCCTTTGTTCTCAATTTTTATCTTCTTCCCTCAAGATATGTTTCTTAGCTCTTCATTGTCATTCAAGTTCAATCTGTTGCTACCTTGATACATTTGTGCATGTTGTTATGGTAGTATGTTCTGACTGCTTATGTTATTTATGTTAAATTGCTGATGTTCTCTCTCCTTTATGATTTTGATCAGAGCCCATGATTTCAGTGATGGAAAATTTGATGATCGTACAGTTATTATCTGTGATCAGGTATATCATGATCCTCTGGTATTTTTTCCTGATTGAACTTTGTGTGGGTCTTCTTCTTCATGTTCCTGATCTTTATATTTTCAATCTTACTCTTGTTTTTAGTGTGAAAAGGAATACCATGTTCGTTGCTTGAGAGATAGTGGGCTTTGTGATTTAAAAGTAAGTTTTGCAGCTATTTAATTTTGCAACCTTATAATTTCTGGACTTTGTAATCTCAAACATGCTTACGACAGGAACTCCCTAAGGATAAGTGGTTCTGCTGTTGGGACTGCAGTAGGATCCATGGTGCTCTGATGGAGCTTTTTCTCAAAGGTGCAGAGTTGATTCCACCGTCTGCGTTAGCCATAATGAGTAGGAAGCTTGTAGAGAAAGGATTAATTGATGTTGGTCAAAGTGATGTGCAATGGAGAATTATAAGTGGAAGAAATCGTAGCTCACAACATCTACGGCTGCTTTCTAGGGCTGCTGCAATATTTCGGGTAAGTATTTGCTTATGTTTTATTTCCCCGGTGCAACATTCCAAAAATATCTTTTTTCTTCTTTTTTTGGGTGGTATATGGTTGGTGTTTGTTGTATCTCGTCATGGTTGCTTCACAGCTCATACTTCAAAAACTAATGGACATTTATAAAGTCAGTGTTTAATAAGAGCTTCTTGCCATGTGATGACGCTTTCCGTCGCTCATCATGCGGCATATGTCTAACACATTCCTTGTGAGGTAGACAAGTCAATTTTTTTAAATATTTCCATCTCAAAGTATGTGGAGAGATAAGACTTTTGGAAAAATACTCTTCACTATAGAAGTTAAGTACAAGAATATGGATGGCTACGCATCAATTCTTGGCTTCATCCCACCTTGCTACGCATCACTCCCTTGAGCACCTTTAACTTCGTAAGCTTGGTTAGCTTCTACAGCTTGTCCCAAATGAGAAGAATCCATCGCTTTTTATAGGAATGCTGCCTCTTTAATCAATGGTTAGGATCATCTTTCCATCTTTCACTGTGGATAGCTAAGATTTACCTTTTAGAGTATTCTACATAAATTTTTTTCTTTAAAATCTCTAGAATCTCTCACATCTTCATTATTCAAAAGCATTCTAGAGTAAATATATGTTCCTCCTTTTTCTATAATATTTTAGGCTACTCTAGAACTTTCTAAAATTTCCTAAACAATCATCTACTTTAGACATACATCTTTATACACATTAGCTGTATATACGGGCATCCTTTGTCTACGTGTCATGTTTGTGTGGCACAATCTCTGTGTTTCTTGGTCATCCGTGACACGTTGCAGACAGTATATTCCCATTGTTGTGCATGTAAGACATACATTATTTTAATCAACTGAGATTGGTCTATGTGAAGAGTGATGCTTTTTTTGGATTTGGGTGGGTAAGGGAGATTAGCTTTATTAATTCTCTGGCAAATGTATATCTACCCCCGGCATATTTGGGGGGAACTTATCAATGCCATCTATAATTTATCTAGAAGTTTCTAGGGGGACAATAGAAGACCAAATCAAGTGTTATTACTTAGTAGTCCATCTATCAAGTATTTATTTCAAGTAGACATTACCCTAGTATGAGAATCTCCGGACCTTTGCAAAGCAGATCTCACAAGCTGTAATTTACCTTCCCAAGACATAAATCAAGAGGTCCAGCAAGTAACTCAAGAAATAAGTTTATCAACAAGGAGCCTGCATTGTATATTGTTCAGCCCATTTGGACAAAGAGGCATACCAAGGGTTTGAGAGGTAGCTTCCCCTCTGTGTCTCTAAGTTTAGAAGAATTTGCTGCTTAACGTCAGCTGCTATATAACCCCAAAAAATCAAGCTTAGCATGATTAGCAAGAGGACTTGAAACAGAAAAGGGAGCAGAACAGTCCTCCATCAAGGCCATAGCATCCACATCAACCATCAAGAATAAAAGTAGATCATCAATAAAATTCACGTGTGATTTGGTTGGTACATTTACGATAAAATTGAAATTAAGATTCTCCTTCAGTGACTCCAGTTTAATTTACTCAACAATTATTCCATTCCAAGTGCAAAAACATGTTTTATCCCCTTGGCTTGAACCACTCTTAGCTGCTACATAACCATGCAATGCCTCATTCAGCATATTGCAAATTGAGGGGGCATGATGCAAACCATGACCTACTGGACAAATTTCTGGGTAAAAGGGTCTATAGCTACTTATTTGATAAAAGACTATCTAATGGAGTCAAAGGCCTTTAATAACTGCCTTCAACATTTTCCTAGGAGAGACTTATTTTCTGTGGCAGCTTCTTGCCAATTCATGACTCAGGCTAATATATCGTGTGCTATTGCCAATTCACGAATCAAATTACGCAACCTATGTTGTATTTACTCACCAGAGAAGGAATGCTCACCTTAGGTGCTAGTGTTGATGATGCAGTACGAGTTCCCACAATCAAGAATCCTGGAGACCCGACCCACTTTAATGTTGGACAACTCATGCATTAACAGCTTTCAAGGCTCAAGGAGGGATTGCCCCAAATGTGGTTCCAAGATTGACCATATCATGTACAAAGAAGTTAATATATACTCCCTTTTCTCCATGCTTATCTGCCGCCCCCAAAGATCAGCTGTGCCACCCCTTTTGAACAATTATAGCCACAATTCCAATGTCCTAATTGATTGCTGTAAGCTTATTCAAGTAGGAAATGCTTAAGGTTTAGCTTAGGCTAAGCTTAATCAAGTTTTTATAGAGTTAATCTCTTAAAAAGAGTTTAAGTCCTTTATTAGTTGAGTGATTCTCAATGCTTAGATTGAGTGATTTCCTAGTAGACTACCAAATGTGGTTAAGTCTTTCTGAAGGATGAAGGATGAGTAATTTATTGACTTTTGTTCTTGTATTTTTAGTTATTCTTTTATCAATTGAAGTTCCAGTTATTTTTAAACACGTGTCCGCATCAGTTGGTGAGATAGCAGTTTAGAATTATGGAAAAAAAGAAATCTTGAATGGCAAGAATGATTTCCCTTACTAACAATACTCCAAGCTTTCTTAAAGGACGTTTTGTAGCCGCTATTGAAGGGATTTGTCAAGCGTAGCAAGGAAGTAGTCCTGAATTTACTCATTAGAAAGTGGCCTGACAAGATCTGCCTGGATATGAGCTGAGAGCTCTGGTTCATTTAACAGAATTAATAAATTGGTAGCAGCTGCAGAGCCCATGGATATTAGAATAAAACTTCCTCACTTAACAATCTTCTCCCTGTAAGTTTATTTCCATTACCACCATAGAAGAACTGAATATCGTTCACATCCCTTCTAGTATACATAGTGGCATGAAAATAACAGGTTCCCCCCTATTTTCACTCTATGTTTTCTTGCTTTCTGCTTGAAGAAGCCCTCCTCTTGCTTTTAGATATGAGGATCTTTGAATATGATGGGAAGTATGTATTCAAATCCTAGAAAAGGGTATAATCGGTTGATCGAATCTTGTAATGCGCAGATTCGTAAGTTGAAAAGTATTGTGACATCAGCTTGGCCTGCCTTTCTTAGTGAGCCTGGTATAAGTTGTTAAGGACATAGTAACTTTTACCTAACAGTTTAAATTTTGAGGTTTATTGGTTACTTGATATGGTATCAAAGATTTGTTGATCAAGTGGCTATGAGTTCAATTAATAAAATCCCAATAGTCTTATAATTGTTTCTCAATATATGTATGGAATGGGCTTGCGCTTAATCAACACTTTTAAAATTTAAAGGGATATTGCTGTGAATGGGTGTCTAAAAAGCATTGACACGACATCGAAATGTCAACATGCAATTTTTACATGTTGGGTGTATGTAACTAAAATTCATATATCTATGGATATGAGACTATAATTGTATGTATGCAAAAAATATTTAATAGGAAGAAACAGTATTTAAGTAAGCCAATATAAAAGAGTTGGGTTATAATATCTCCAAAAAGTTACTATGTGCAATAACACGTCCAAATGCTATATAGCAGAATAACAGTGATGATATAATTTAACAAAGTCGGGCAAAACTAAATATAGTAAAAATTTATTTCATGTCTAATTAATATCCACATTTTTACTGTTAACGTTTGACACTTTGTAATTACTAAAAGATATTGAATATAAGTAAAAATTCTTATACAAAGATAAGTACTGAAAATCATTGAAAACCAAATACAGAAGTTTCAACAATCATTTCAGTAAATCTCAATTGGCTCATCATTACCATAATTGTGGTACCGTGGGGAAATCCATCCGAGTAGGATACTTCTACCATTTAGGCGAATTATTATGGATATCATTGATAGAATTGAAAGAGTTGGGGAAAAAGATGCTATTTTCTCAATTTTCATTTAAACAGTGCCTATAATATGTATCCTTTTGCATGCTTTGCTGGCCTTGTCATGTTCACATTTACTACACTTCTACTGAGGCTCTTAAGAAGACCACTTATTCAGCCAATGGTTGCCCATCAGCAAGTATGTTCTTCCCTCCTTTTTCTGCCTGCAAAACTCTGTACCTTTGCTTAAGACATCACAAGCTAAAAATCAATGCATCTACAAGCTTTCTAGATTTTGACTGGTGTGGTTTTTGCAGCATTCATGCATTTGGTGGGCTTAGTTAGATATGTCCTATTTATACACGGAGGATTAAAAATTATAGGAATTGCAAATCAGTGTGTTTTGGTATTGTTGGGCAATGTCTATTTTTAAGTTTTCTTCTTTTGGAAGGTTCCTTTGTAATTCTTTCCAAAAGACAATCTGCATATAGTCTCCTAAGCAAATGCATATGCTTCTAGCTTAATTGTATCTTGGTCTGTTTCTTTTCTTTCTATATGTGTTATTATTGTTTAACAACTCCTACCTAGGCCATGGCCATTGAAACATCGTTGATTTCCATTTTTTGTTGTTCCAATCCTGTTATGGTTCCTCTTTTGAGCAATATATTCTTTTGTCCACAGGAGTGCTTCAATCCTATAATTGCGAGTTCAGGTCGTGATTTGATACCCGTAATGGTTTATGGGTGAGTTCTTTCTATCATGCTTGTCCCCCCCCCCCCCCAAAAAAAAAAAGAGCAATTGAAAAAATAGAAATAGTATACAGATCCGTTTACCATGTCCTTTATTTGATATTGTTATCAAATAGTCATTAGTTAATGCATACAATTGTTTGAGTTGCAAACTTCCATGCCAGTAGAGACATTGCATTCCATAATGTTAGCTGACCACAGCTGTCTTTGACTGAACCGCCTTTACATGACCTTCCAAGTAAAATGAAGTAATGATGCATAGTTAGGTCCTTTGATGTTGCACCCCTCAACTTTCAATGTTGTTGATTGTGCCCCAAAGTTTATTTTGTATCCAATTAAAAGAACCCAACCCTAAAATGGTTTCGCTTTCAAAAGCAATTGTTGCTCATAAATCAGTTCAAGAAATAACCATTGGATTTTTCTTTCATAAATGCACTACTTTTAGTCCATATTTGTATTTAACCCATTTTCAGTGCCTGGTGTAACTCATTGCAAGTGGTTGAGAACAGAAAGAACTCGAATACACAATTGCTTTTAGCATAAGTGTGAAAGTGAAATTGAGCTCCCTTCTAACATATGAGAAAATGTCGAACTATTGTTTAATATTAAGGAAAATTTTCCTTTTATGTAACCTAAGAAGGCTTTCAACAAATCTCAATGCTTGTTTTAATTTTCAGGAGGCTCATTTGCAATTAGGTAGCTATTTCCCACCATTTTCCATGTTGGCAAAAGACACTTATGTTTTCATTTTTACTTTGCTATGTCAATCTTTTTCTAGCCAAATTGGGCAACTTGTATAGATCTGGGAGGCTGTATTCTCATGTTCATTTTGGAATGTGTGAAATCAGATACAAAAAAAGACTTTTGGGACTTGAACAATGCAATGGATTTATGGATCAAAGTCTGAGAATGAAAATATGCTTCATCTTAAAAGTTAAAAACAAATCAACAGTCTCATAGTAGTGTCATAGGGGTGCATACTTTGAGAAGCATAAACCAATTGCCCGGCCTTCCCCTTCCCCAGAAAATAAGCCTGCCTAGGTGCTTTTTTGGTTTTTGCATGTGAAGGGGGCTGGGTTACTTCTGCTTATCGTTTTAAATTTTTACTCATATAACTTCTTTTCCCAGACATGAGGCGATTGTTTTCACTTTGTTTTTTGAACTTTCTGTACCTCTCACAGCTCCATTAAATAAGAGGCTATTGTTAAGCTCTTACAATGCCTTGTAATTTCTTGAAAACCGAGTGTTAACTTATGCTTTTGCCTAGATTTCTTTTTTCATGTAGAAAAGGAGGATTGTGATAAGCAGAACTAAACACTTTGTGAGTCTCAACTTTTCAGTCTAGTACTATAGTTGATGGCTTTTTGGACCTATTTTCTGTGCATAAGGAAACACATTTTGTGAACACCTCCTATGGCCTATTAAGGCTTCAGACCAGGTGAATATATTGATGCCTGGTACTAGAAGGATGACAAGAATTAGAGGTTTGACATCATGGGCATAGGAGGCCACAGGTTTTAGAGGCCTGAAATTGATGTGTAGTTCCTTCCGTGATGCCACTCGTGAGCTTTGCAGTATGTCCTTTTTCTGTGTGTATGTTGCCATCAATCCTGCTTTGATTGTTATGATTAGTGCTTCATATTGTTGTTGAGATATCCTTCTGTGATGCCACTTGTGAGCTTGGTAGTATCTCTCTCTCTGTGGTATGGTATCATCAACTCACAGCTTTGATTGTCTTCATTAATGTTTCCAATTGTTGTTGAGGTATAAGGGTGACAAGTTCATTTGGTCTTATACCACTTGGATGTGTATACTCTCATATAAGATTCAGTTTTGTTGGACAAATATTTTTTTGTGGAAAATGGGACTAGATTTTCTTTGGAAACAATACTTTTGTTGTTGTTCTTTTTCTGTAGACTAGTGAAAACAGGGTTCTAAAATTGAATTATTGAAGTTTTTACATCTCCACCTAAAGAAAAAAATAAATTGTGGCCAACGTAAGGTTTTTAGCTAAAATTTGACATTGTGTACGATATTTGACTACAAATGTTACAGATTCAAATTATAATATGTGATTTGATCCCATTCATATTTCTATTGTATTATAGGACTATATCAAGTATATCAGTGTGTTACATCTTACGTTTTGTTCAAATGAAGAACACGCAAAAATTACACGGGAATTACTGTAATTGTTGCAAGATTGATGCAGTTTTCCTCCATATAAAAGAAAATAACTGTCAACTAAAACAATGGAAAATGCTTTCCAAAATGGAAAATGTATTTCGTCCCATCCCATGTCTACTAAATCACTTTTTTATTTTTTTGTTTTTAATGGAGGGGGATTGGATGCCATTTTAAGTGGTTACTGGTGGTCTATTTTCAAATGTTGCATTAACTCCCTTTCTTGAACTTTGTCTTCTTCAGGAGAAATATATCTGGACAAGAATTTGGGAATATGTATACTGTTGTTTTAATTGTGAAGTAAGTTGCTTCCCTGATGCAATGGTTGCTTAGTTTTTGCATTTCTAGTGTTTTTATTTTTATTTTTTTGGTTTGTTTCATTTCTTGAAATCTACAGGTCAGTAGTAGTATCAGCAGGCCTTCTTAGGATTTTTAGTCAAGAGGTAGCTGAGCTTCCTCTTGTGGCCACAAGTAAGGAAAATCAAGGAAAGGTAAGCGGTATTCTTGGAGAAGAAGCTGTGTTATAGATCTTCTTTCACTGTATTTTTCCCCTGCAATATGCCATTTTTGAGAGCTGTTATGGCCCTCCCAGTGGGAAGGCTCCTACATCTACTTGATAGTTATGATTAAAAGTTGAATGGGTGAATAATGAAATTGAATATTTATTTATGTCGCTTGATATAATTTTTACTATTCATCCATTTAACTTTTAATCTTGACCGTTGGGTGGACGTAGGAGCCTATATAATAATTCCATAAGCTACTTTTGAAGCTTACAGTGCTGGGTTTTTTTTATTCAAATGTAGGGATATTTTCAAGTGCTATTTGCTTGTATTGAGGGATTTTTGTCTTCCTTGAATGTGGAAAACCTCGTGCTCCCAGCCGCTGAGGAAGCCAAATCCATTTGGACAAACAAGTTTGGCTTTAGAACAATGAACCAAGAGCAAGTAAGTAAATTTTGATATCTAAGCTTGTGTTTTTCGTGATGAACCAGTCTGTACTTCTCACGGTACTTTATAATATAAAATGGAGGAAGATTGTGTTTAAGATCCCTATCATAAGGGACTAATTTGAGATATAAGAATAGCACAGTGATTGTTTAATTCCTAAGAATTTGTGCTTGACGGGTTTTGAGTCTGAACTCCTGGTTTCATGGCCGATTCTGACAAATGATGCCCATTTCTTTGTTCTGCAGCTGTCCAGATACACGAGGGACCTAACACTGACAGCTTTCAATGGGACATCTTGGTTGGAGAAGGCATTGAAGCGGCCAACTGAGCAGTAATCATCCTTTACTCCTTCTCCCGGGCTGAAAGTTTGTTTCTGGTCAGCTACTTGCTCCCACGCTATAATAGCAGCGGCACTCATATAAATTAGGCGAATAGGAAGAGTTCGGGTTCAAGCTAGACACTATGCATGCACAGGGATTACGTGTTCTGCCACTTTTCATTAGTTTTTTCATTGTTATTATCTCTAAATTCAGAGTGAAAAGATGTATCTTCTCATATATATATGTATATATAGGGATAGACGACAGGCTTAACTACTTTGCTTATGAGGTACATGCTCTAAATCCTGCGACATGTCACCAAAAATTGTCCACTGTAGATTGACGATGATACTTACAAAAAAAAAAAGGAAGAATTCATGGCTGTGACATGTAGGGGCTGACAGTGCATAAAGTTCACACTGTGTGATGGGTTTAGAAAAGAGATGGATTATTTTATGTTTATTATATATGATTTTATCTTGTATTATATAAGTTTTTAGGATTTAAACACCTAGCCATTAGGTCGCAAGATAACAATCTGTTGGGTCATGAGCTAAGCTTGGCTTGGTTAGGGGGGGGGGGAGGTGAGCAACCACCATCACCATCACCATCACCATCACCATCACCATCACCATCACCATCTTTTTTTTTTTTTTTTTTGGTAAGTAATCACCATCACCGTAAATCACTGCATGTCTTTGCATCAAACCGTAAAATAAGAAGACTATAACTCATGTCAAAATACAAGATTTGAAAGTGTATAGAATGTCATGGCATCTCAACTATATATGTATTGCAGGTTGAAAAATTAGGATAAAATACAGGAAATGTAAGAAAATTACATTGAAGCTGGTAATATAATTTTTAGGTGGTTAATGGTTTTTTATTTTTATTTTTAATTATGACTTCTAAAAGTTGTTATTAAGTAAAAATGATTAATGGTATTCTTCAAACATTTTTGATGGGCTTTTGAATAATTTGATATTTA
>JAODPA010121695.1:0-11478 GCA_025585075.1 Nepenthes mirabilis | reverse complement strand
AATAATAATAATAATAATAATAATAAATGGGAATAGTTATTCCCATATACGTGGGAATAATTATTCCCTAATGAAAGGTAAGAATAATTATTTTCGATTAAATTGTAACCAAATGGAGGAATATTTATTCATTTGGGAATAAGAAGGGAATAGAATTTCTATTTCTCTAAGAGTCTACAAAACATGTTATGCAGATTGGCAAGGCAAGTGGGGAGCCTCCATTCATCATTCTATACCCAAGGTTCTAAAAGAAGAAGAAAAAAAACATTAAAAAGAAGATAAAAACCGTTCCTAGATCAGGGATGCGCATTCACATTTAATCACTCTAACCTTTGGACCATCCAGTGGGCATACTACATCAGAAAGAGATTTCATAAATGAAAAACCAGATTGATAACTGTAAGCAATAAGAGGTTTAAATACCTTTTCTGCTGCTTTTACATTCTTACGCCACTTTCGTCCCTTATTGCCACTTCTTTCCTCTTGGTGAAGTGCATCAGCAGCTTTCTTCAATTCCCTGGCCTTTTTACCAAGTTCAGTTGCTTCCTAAGGATATCAAAGCAAAATAATGTAAGCCTAAGTCCAAATAGATACACACATATAACAAGAAAGACTGAACTTAAGTGGGGTCAGCAAATTTGCAGATAGTCGCCCAAAAGAAAATATAGCAGACGAATTCCAAAAGTTAATTTGCGTCAGACAACTCCAAGCACCTTTATGTACTGTGAACGAGTGATAACAGCCTTTGGACGCCGTATAAATGCAAAGATGAGGCCCAGAGGTAGACAAGCAATGCCAACACCACCAAAAATCTGAGTTCATAAAGATACAAATTTCGTTATAGATTCTCATAATTGAATACCACTTCCTCATCTGCCCTTGTCCCCCCCCTCCCCAAAAAAAAAACCAAAAAAAATTGTAAATCAGCTAAAGATTGAATGATTGATGATTTTCCAAGAACAAGCATACCGTGAAAAGCACGGAGCCTACAATGGTAGAAAGAGCAACAACGTATTCTGGGAATGTAGTTCGCATGGTCCATGTGGTTTCTGATGAAGCGCTGGCCAAATATGCAGAGCACTAAGGGAAAAAGGAGAAAGTGCAAAAATAAGTATAACTAAAATTTTTTCAACAAAATCATTTTGGACAGCAAATAATATGATATATTAAAACAGTGAAATTTTATGACAAAATGTTCCTTTTCACAAACCTGTTTTGCACCTCCAATACATTGCTGACTACTAGAAAAATCCCATGAGCTTGGGAAGGAAGTTGTAGCAGAAGAAAGATGCCTAACAGTGAAATCCACTTTTCCAACCAACCCTAAGGCCATAGGAGATGCATTAGATAGAGTTCACCAATAATTACAAAGCCATAAATAAGGTCAAGGGCAGGACAACTGGACAATGATAATCCAGGGACAAAAAGGTACATGATTTCCAAAGATAGCCTTCAACATCTGGGCAAGGGCATATACAAAACAAACACACAGGAACAAGGATGAATCACAGAAAAATGCAAAAAAGCACTCAGATATTTAGAACAAATTTGATTCTTTTCAGATATGTGCCAATTATGTGATAAAAGCAACAATAGATGTTCCAAAAACACTGCAAGGGATGCATCTAAGACAGTTCTGCAGCCAAGATAAAGTGACAAAAGCATTCCCTAATTTGCCACTCCCCCACCAAAACCACCTACTCTCTGGGGGTAGGGAAGGGGAGATCGAAACCATCATGTAAGTGACATTTTCCCAAATTTGAATACAAGATAACAGAACCTTTCATGTTTTGCTTGCAATTTTTTCATTATAGCTCTTTCAACTTTACCTTAGTCTTGCACACCAACAACACCGAGATAATCCAGCATACTTGCTACATTGAGATGAACATGAAACACATGGAGTGAATGAATTACTAAGATTTTGGGCTATTAAGGATATAATTATTTACAAAACTTTTCAGCAAAACAGAGTACTGCTAGACCACGTATCTACCATTGGAAAGATCTCTTGAAAAAACCATGCCTTCCAATTCTCCAATTTTGGATAGCATTTGCACCACAAATTTTGTAATTCCACAGGGTCTCTATTCAACTCAAGAAAACCATTATTCTCAAATTTCATCTAACTAGAATACAGCCAACTTGTCTTTATATTACTTGATAGCATGGATTAAAATCTTGGTATCTGAATCTGTATTGGTGTCGATTGTGACAATATAGACAACGGGTGATTAGTATGTTATGTCATAGGTGCAAAAATAATTTATTGTGACCACATTAAATTGAGTTATATACTAAGATTTGTCCCACTTTAACATAATTGAAGAGTTCTAGATAATTTTATCAGATTAAGCATGTTACCTTCTATGTGACAAAAACTGCCTCCCAGCTTTTAATCTAAACATGCAAGCATGTGGATTTAGGTTTCTTAAAATTAACATTTGTAAAACATGGGTTTAGGCTTCCAACAGAAAAATAAGAGAAAAAAGGCCAAGACATATCAGACCATATATGGCAATGTCACTTATGCAGACTCAATCTCAATAATTTTCCAGAATTGGGATCTCCTAATACCAATACATATCAATAAATATTTGAAATATCAACTGATACTTTAACTCATGCTTGTGAGAAATTGTTCCCCTAGCAATTGCCTTTTTTAGACAAAGTAAGGAAGAAGGGGACCAGGCCAGCAGGGGATCAGAGAGATGAAAAAAGAAATTCTTTCATGAGCAAATGCATTGATGATGAGACTAATTTCTTAGTCCTATAGCTTACTAACACTGGTCATGAGGGGTCTTGGCACCTTAAAGCTTAAGTGTGTCTACAGCATTTACTCTCTCTCTCTCTCTCTCTCTCTCTCTCTCTACATATATACGACTAACTCTATGAAAGCACGTAAAATCTACTTATTGACTTTCTTTCTGTTTTATTTTTAATCCCTCTACCCTGCTGAATGTGACTATCCTCTCTTTCTTTACATCTGCAAGCTCACCTCTCTGTATCATATCTGATACATGCTTGGCAGAACTAGAACAGATTTTCCTTTTCAATGGAACATATGTAGTGGTACATAGTACATTCCGTTTCATATTTTCAGTATTGCAATATTGGGGAAGCATGAAATATCCTTTTCCATAAGAGGGAAATGTAAAACAATAAAGATAATGGCAAGAAGATGCCTAATATCTTTGCATGCAACACCCCACATCTAAATTGATTTTCAAATTTCTTCCAGCAAATGACGTAGCAATATCCAATTAACATGTTTTCTAAATTTATCCATGGAAATGAAGTATAAAAGAGATCATAAAATGAGACTGAAAACTGATATTGAGAGTAAATTCAGCCTACGGTTCTACTAAAAATTAAGATCTCTAAATCCTATTTGGAGCTTAGACATTCACTTTCGGTGGTATCAGGAATCCAATATAACAAAAAACATGCAATTAATGCACTGAAATCTAAACCTTTTACCAGGGGTTCACATGTAAGTTGGTGGTGGTCAAAACACTCACCGACACCCACCTTTCCTCCTACCAATTAAAAGTAACAATTAAAAAAAATACACCATTACCCCTTTTTCATATAATTACTTGTCAAGAATAGCTAGAAATGGTTAAAAAGTGAGGGAAAGTAACAAAAAGTTCTCTTTGTGGAAGTTCTGATTCTGATTCATTAGATGTGGTCTCAAACTTTGGGTTTTTAGAATATGAAAATTAATTTGGAAATGAAGTACTGAAAGAAAAGAATACATCCACTTGAAGATTTAAAGTACTGGAGAATAGAATTCACAGTTTACGAGGCACACAGTCATGTGAAAATGTGACTCGTCCGTGCATTAATGAAGTCCTTATGAAAGAGTGAAATATTTACAGGAGATTTGGTTGTGGCAAGCAAGGTGCCTTCACAAATGGGATAGTTTCACATTGGTACTACTTTGCCAAGTTCTATTCTGGTAGAGAATACACATCTCCTCAATTTATATTGAGGAATGACAACCCGAACACCTACAGTTCCTTGGATTGGAGCTTCTTGAAGTAAGTTCTCAAAGCTTTGGGCTTCCAACAACAGGTTGTGTAATGCATAATGGTAGGTGTCTATAAAGCTTCTTGCTCTATTCAGTGGAAGCTTGCATGATTATTTCAATGGGAGAGGATTAAGCTAGCATGTCCAAGTATCATCTTGCTTGTTTGAATTATCCATGAAATATTGGCTTAGATTACTTCAAAATGAAGGAGAAAGAACAATACAATTCCAACCAAAAACAATGCAAGAAACTGAAGTTGAATCATTTGTGTTTCGTGGATAAGGGTAAATCATTTGAAATGGGAGAGGATTAAAATAAAAATACCAAGTGTCACCTTCATTGTTTGTATTATCCATAAAATATTGGTCTAGATTACTTCAACCTGACAGCGAAAGCACAAGATGATTACATCCAAAAAAAAATGTAAGAAACTCAAGTTCAATCATTTGTGTTTCATGGATAATGGCATTTTATTAGTGTTTTATGGACGATAAGGGTATGCTCTTTGCTAGAGCTGAGGAGGAATCCTTTAAACTTATCTAGAATCCATTTGAATAGTCTGCTGTTGCATCAATTTTGGAATCTAACGCCTGTAAGACCAGTATGCCTTTGGAAGTTTCCCTAGGGTGGCTAAGCCCAGACTCTTAGCTATTGGCATCATGAGTACCTTGGTGAATCCTTTGCATCTGGGTTTACTAGTAAGGGAAGAATCCTGTCCAAATATTTAAGAAGACTCGACTGCAGCAGTCTGTCATAAAGCGCACAGATGAGAGATACCCAGCTATTTATGGGCATTCAAGGGCCAAACTCTCCCAAAAATAATCTAGAGAAATCTAAATAACTCAACATTCTAGAACACAATAGAACATTCTAGAGCTTTTCAAAAAAGGCCGACAACATTTTTTCATGTATTCTAGAATGTTCAAGGATCATGAATAAATTTCTAGAATTACATGTAAACCCGTTGATGGTCAGACACATGGCTAGAAATGTCAAAGCCTATATACAGGGACCAGGGTAAGCCAATTGAGGAAATAAGTCCTCTCAAAGCATTATAAGCTAAGCTCTCAAGCAATCCACGTACCTTCCCAACAAATATTCTAGTGTTCTTGCTTTCTAAAATTGCTTACTTTCAGTCGCTGGAGTTAAGTTGACTTAATACCCAATGGTGAGCATGTGAGGATTAAGAGTCGTATGTGGCATTAGCAAAAGATAAGCACGTGAAAAGTGGAATCAATGACACATTCTTGTTGGCAAAATATAAAGGTGATAGTAAAAAGAAAAAAGACAAACTCGGTGCATAAAGCTACTGTTAAGTGCAGAACCTGAGGAAGGGGCTTACATTACATTATACCTGAAGTCTTTTCCACGACTCAAAATCGTAGATTGGAGGGTGATAGTCAGATTTAAATACGGGCTGCAACATGCAAGTGAATGCCAAGAGATGATCATGAAGCCGTAAAAGCCATTATGTTTGCTTATAAAACACTAGATTTAAAACTATGGTGATGGCATCCTACAACGTGACCAATGTAAGTGCTAGCAATTCTGCCAAGCAGACAAAGGAGGAACCTAGTGTCACCAATTTTCACCAATGTGTGACAATGGGGAACAAGTTGCAAAAACACTATGTTGACTACAGTGGAACTATCGATTAAGAAGGAGCTTGTTGTAGCTAATGTCAAGTATCAATGCAAGGACATGGACCAACACATCAAATTGCTTGAGCCGAGGGGCAAAGAGCTAAGCAGTGAGACGTAAGGCATCTTGAACTGCATTTTCAAAATGTTGCAGCAAGAGCTCAAAAGTCTTTCCAAGACAATGTGGCTGAGAAGCTTCCAGCCATTGTTGGGCAAATGGATGAGGTCAGAGTGAATTGGGCCTTGTGCAATGAAGCAGTGGCAGGCAGGACCGTAGTGCCTAGGGGGGATCTAAGGTTGAAACATCTAAGCTGAAGTCCTTTGCAAGGGTAAGGAATGCCAAGTAGTTGGACAAATACCTATGGCAAGTGGAGCAATACTTCAAAGCCGTTGAATCATGGAAGTTGCGGCTAAGGTAAGATTGTGACATTTTACCTCAACAGAGATGCAACACTGCAGTGGCGACAAAAGCATGGCAAGATAAAGAGATGGACTTGAAACAGAGAAGCATGGGAAGTTTTAAGTTAGAATTGAAGAAGCAATACTATCCATAGAATGTGGAGCTTGCAGCCAAGGAGAAATTATGGAAGCTCAAGCATACCAGCATGATCCATGACTAAATTCGGGAGTTATCTACTCTTACACTAGAATCTACCATTACATTGGAGGAGGATTGATCCTTCTGCTTAAGAAATGTCTACAGAATTGGGCCAAGTTATAAATACAGTACTGAGATATAAAAAACCTTTCCACAACTGTTGTGCTCACAGAATCCTTAATAGAGTTCAACAGCGATTATTCCTCCACACAAAATCCCCAAAAAATAATAAACATGGAAGAGATAGGGGAGACAAGGAACCTACTAGAAGGGTGGTGGAGACAAATCATCTAGTGGCAAGAACAAGCAAAATTCACATGGAAGGAATATGACATAGGGTCCAAGCCACAATAGGACTGTTTCCTATGTGCAGGGCCATATAGGCAAGGGAGTTGCAATATCTTAAATTTTTCATTTGATTTAGGTTTAATTGGATTATAAAGAAAAAAGGGAAATAAAAATATAATATNTTTAAAATATCGTTGGTTAGGCAATTATATTTGTTTCCTAATTAACCTAATAGTAAAGTTTTTCTATATAATGATTATAACTCTAATAGTTAAGACATTATTGATAAGTTGAATGATATTGAATGATTTTGGTTTCCTCCTCCTCTCTCTATTAATCTCTACTTCCTTTATCTCTATTCATTTCTCCCGTTTCTTCCCCTTTTCCCAATTCCTTCTTCTTCCCTGGCCCTTCTTCCCCTTCCCTGCATCACAAAGTAGCTAAATCATCCCTCTTTGAAATCAACCCTTCGTCTCCTATAGATGTCACCATAGCTAATGGCTAGAAAATGATTAGCTCATAAAATGTTGCAATTTCTCTCGGAAAATGCAGGTTCACACATTCATGGAAGACCTTAGATTACTCACACTTGGCCGCTGCGACATGGTTCTTGGTACTGATTGAATGAGATAATACAACCCTATTCTTTTTTACTTCCACCACAGCATATCGTCCTTTCAAAAGGGAAGCCAACAAATTGAATTAATTGGTGATTCTGATAAGGCCACATGACTGTCACTATCAAGGCAAAAAAATTCACAAATGACAGAAACAAGGAGTAGAGGTTATTGCTCAACTATTCTTCATCCAATCCAGCTCAGTCCAGGTTTATGATTTCCCACCATTATAGCAACTATTATCTGAATACTCTGATAATTTTGCTGACCACTTCTTAATTCCACAATTCAGACTCTTTGACAACTCCAATAATCACAAGCCATATGCCTATCCTGTCAACCTGAAGCCCTATAGATGCCCCCATCATAAAAGAGATGCTATTGAAAGCCTAGTTTCTGAAATGCTTCAAAAGTCCATTATACAATCAAGAGCCCCTTTGCATCTCCTGCTCTTCTTGTTAAAAAACAGATGGCACATGGAGATTTTGCATAGACTATAAAAGATTGAATGACATTACCATCAAAAATAAGTTTCCTATGCTTATTATTGATGACCTACTGGATGAACTGCCTGCTATTTTTCCAAACTGGACTTATGGTCTGGCTATCATCATTTTCGAATGAAGGAGTCTGACATGCATAAAACAGCATTTCAAACTCATCAAGAGCAGTATAATTTTACAGTAATGCCCTTTGGCCTCACTAATGCTCCTACCACATTTCAAGCAGTCATGTTCAGCCCTTCTCTGAGAAAGGTATGTCCATCTTTGTGCAGTTCTACATTATTGACTCACATTCAACATCTCTCGGAAGCCTTCCCTATAATCAGACAACACAAATTCTTTCCTAAAAATCCAAATGTTCCTTTGCCAAAACTAAATTGAATACTTGGGACACATCATTTCTAGAAATGAGGTTTCAACAGATCCAACAATGCCACAATCACCAATTCTGACGACCATTAAGGCATTGAGAGGTTTCCTAGCCTCACTAGATACTACAGAAAATTTGTGAAATGATACGGTACTATATGCAAACCTCTCACCGATCTACTGAAGAAGGGTGCTTTCCAATAGTCCACAGATGCAACTAAGGCATTCCAATGATCTAAAAAAGCCTTGTCGCAAGCACCTATCTTAGCATTACCTGATTTCTCTCAACTATTCACAATGGAGACTGATGCTTCTTCACAAGGTATGGGCATTGTCCTCCAAAGGGCATATCAAATGCATGTCTTGGCAAAGCATTTGGCTTGAGGGAAGGAATTGTTAGCCGTTTTGACGGCAGTCTCTAAATGGAGACATTTTCTCCAAACAGGCCCCTTCATCAAAGTTCACTATCACAATCTCAAGTACTCACTTGAACAAGCAATGACAGTGTTGTTACAGCAAAGAAGCCTGACTGAGCTCCTTGGCTTGCAATATATAATTTTCTAAGGAACAAAGTGACAATGCTACAGCTGATGCACTCACAAGACAGGATAATTCTGCTGTCTGCTTAGCTATCACTGCACCTCTACCCACTTGGCTAAATCAATTACTCAACAATTACGAGGATGACTCCCTTGCTTCTGAACTGATAACAGCATAACCTTGAATTCAAAGGCCAAACCCCATTTTTCTTATGATAAGGGCTTGCTTAGATCTAAGTCCAGAAGTTATGTTGGATCATCTTCTTCATCAAGGCAGAGTTTATTACACACTTTCCAAGCTTCTTCAATGGGAAGACATTCAGGAATTCAGACGACTTACAAGAAGATCAGCTCCCTCTTCTACTGGCCAGGGCTTTATCAATCAACTCCAATATTGTCAACGATGTAATAAAATTTAATTCAGGACTGGACAAATCATCTCATAAAATTAACTACGTAAGCATGATAAATTTTCAATCATAGCTAACTGTAAACCTCATGGATTTAAAGTTATGAGCCCTTTTTCTTATTGGTTAAGAGAAAAACTCCTTGTCCTCCAGACATAACACCGGCTTATCTCCCAACACAAGCAAAATTGTATTCATGAAGATAAAGAATTGTTGAATGGCAATAGAACCAAGATAAATAACAATTTCCACTGTTATATACAAATTTAATTAAGAAATTAAAACCAAATATTATATATGCAACAAAAAAGTGTAGTAGAAGTCATCAATCAATTGCTGGGCATTTGTTGAAAGACAACGGAATCAAAGATAAATAGCAATTCCCATTTTATATGCAAACCTAACTAAGAAACTACATTCATACTCCCTTAGAAACTAACAAGTTGGGACACATGCTAAAAACAATTCTTCCTATTTGAATTCTAACAAACAACTAAACTAAATCTATCAAAGTTTGTGGAGATGAAATAAATTTGAAGAGGGGACTCCAAAATTTTTTTGAGTTGTGCAGAAGTTTCCCAAAAAGAAACCCCAGCTACAAAAACTAAAATCAGGCCCTATGTTTTCCATATAACATCAATATTCTGCTTGCCATCAATTTTCCAAGTAAAAAATTCCCTAGAGTTTCCTAGCAGCTTTGCATCAAACAATTTGATTCCAGTTTTATAAAGATTTTAAAAACTCTACTCAACAGTGCCTTTGGTGGATGATCCAATTACTAGGAACTAATGTGTAAAGGTTATCAGGATAAGTCCAATAAGTGCAGCGGTAAAGGTTATCAGAATAAGTCCAATAAGTGCAGCCGATAATAGCATAAACAACAGGAAGAAAGTACAGTAACTACTCTGTGGTTTACTAACACCCCATTAGAAACCTGTGTTTCAAACTTTTGTCCTTTACTAACTTTAAGTTTTCCCTTCTAAGTTTTATCAAAAAGCATACTCTATTACCAATTATTCTTACATATAACCTATATAAATACCAACATACTAGCTATATCTTTTTGTTGGTAAGTACATACTTGCTATATCAAATATAATAAAATTGCTGACATAATTTGTGTATGTCATATTAAATTTTCCTATAAAGAGTTAACTTAAATGACAATTGAAGTTATTTACCTTTTTAATTAACTACTTTCTTGAGATAACAAGATGCTAATATATAATGTTTTCAAACAATTAAGTTATTTGGGTAATTTGCTCATTGAATATATGAGGTTCATGTCATATTGACTGTATGATATGCAGAAAAAAATTAAAATTCTCATTATATTTCCTTTTTGAATTAATTAGTTCACAATTAAATTTATAGTGAATTATTAAACATTGAAACGCATGTGTCTAAGTTGGTAAATCAATGTGAAGTGTACTTTCCCCACTCATCAGTGGGGCTTCACAAGGTCATCAAGCAATACCACATAAACATACTCTTATACAAAATGAAAAATATGCAACTGAAACTCCGCCTAGAAAATTCATATTTATTCTTCGCTTCAGAATCTGATTTAAAGAAGTTATAGTCATTGTCTAGAAAACTAAATTAAGCTTCAAGATATTAGACACACCGTATAAAATGCCGAGCACGAGAGCACAAACAACAGCAGTTGTAATCACCCAACACAATGCTCCTGTAATCCTCTTGCCAACGCTCCTGCACGCCAAAAAAAATACCATTACCCAGGAAACAAATTGACAAAAATGCATTGCGAAAAAACAATCAAAGACCTTAAGTTGTACGGACTTGTCCTGGTCGCCTTCGTAGTAGAATATAGCGAAGGGAATGACGAAGAAGACAAGGATTGCGTCCGCAATGTAGACCGCGAGCCATAGATCCTTCATAGGCAAGGTCAATTTACACGCGCCATTGTAAATTGCGTGACGACAGGCCTGCCGGTTCGCGACGTCGGCCGGCAACATGAGTATGGAGATGACGGCGATGGAGAGGCCCAAAACCACAACGAATTTAGGGAAATAAGCTTGGTTGACATCGTCGGGATGCTGATAGTTGACCAGAAGGTAGACATTGAAGATGAAAACTAGAACGCAGATGATAATCGCAATAATCACTAAAGCTAGGTTAAAATCTCCCATTTTTAAGCGAGAAAGCGGAGGAGAATCGAATCGATCGATATGGGATCGTAGATCTGAGACCTGGGGTTCGTTTGTGGGAAGTTTAGGGAGAAAGAGGGAAGGAAGTGGGCCAGTAGTTTTCGTTTTGATTTGGTAAGGGTTGAATAATGGTGGTTGCACTTGAGATTTTGTGGAAAAACAAGGGTTATTATCGGAATCGCAAATATGTACCTTAAAACCTCACTATTTATAAATAAGCAGGACTTACTAAACTTTTAAAAAATAAAAAAAAAATTAATAAATCTCGAATAATAAAAAATATATTACAGATAAATTATCAATAGGCTCAACA
>JAODPA010121694.1:0-17985 GCA_025585075.1 Nepenthes mirabilis | reverse complement strand
GCGGAGTTCATCTCTCTCTCTCTCTCTCTCTCTCTCTCTCTCTCTCTCTCTATCTTTCTAGTGTGAAATGTGTAGGGATGCAGAAGATTTTCCGTCGAAGCTCGATCGGACCTGTACTCCTCTGCCCTCGGGTTAACTCCTCCCTCTTTCCCTTCCCCCAAAATCTCAAAGCTAAACGCAACTTGCTCTCTCTACCCTCCCAGACCGCGAATAGTTTCAACGACAACGTCAGCTCTATTTCTTTAGGGTTTAAGCAGGACCGCAGCGGGAAAACCCTTTTCCATCTAAAAGCCTCAGAACAAGAACTGATGCCGGCGACGACGGTCACATCTTTCCGACTCCAGCTTCATACCGGCTGCGTCGCTCCCGATTCTCTTCCCTCCCCAGAGCGCACCACAATTTGTGACCGCCTTGCCTTTGGAAGCTGCCGTATTTGTCGATGCTCCACTGTGGATAGGGCGAACTACTATAGTCCGTGGGTTGTTCTTAAAGCAGTACGAAGTGCGTCCCGCTCCGCTTGGCTGCACACCGCCGCCGGCGACGGCTCTGTTTCAGCTGTCGAGCGTCTGTGGGATCCGGAGGAAGATAATGGGGAGGAGGATGTTTTAGAGGAAGGAAAGAGTATTTGTTCAGAGGAGAAGCCTGTCAAAGTGAGTAGGAGGCAGAGGAGTTCTGCTAATGGGGTTTCTGCGTTGCCAGGAAATCCCGATTTGTTGACGGTTCCCGGGGTGGGGCCAAGGAATTTGAGGAAGCTGGTGGATAACGGCATTGCTGGTCTTGCTGAGCTGAAACAACTGTACAAAGATAAGGTGCTCATATCATTGATTAAATCTTAGATTTTTTTTTTTCATCATCGAGGTTTCAACGTGCTATTAATAATGATGTCATATATATTCAACTCATCTCTTTTTTTGGGGTCATACATTGTTGGTTCTGTATAGTCAGATAACAAGCTGTTGGTGGAGAATTCCTGGTTATAACGTGAATGAAGAGCTAGTGATATGTATAATTATTCTCGTTAGATTATCTATGCTAATTTCAGCATGGTTTGTATTGTTGAGTATCAGATTCGAGTTGCCCCTGCTCAATTTGGGGCTGCCACTTTGTCTTCTGTTACGCTAATATACTTCTGATTTGTTGTTAGTCTCTGTTACTTTGTTCAGAATTTTCAGTAACATTATCCTGCTTAGTGTTTGATAAACTCATGCTTGAATGGCACCTAAGTCTTCATTTAGAACCTGACTGCATGCTGGCTCGTGTTTCACACTTGAAAACATATCTTTACGTGCCCCTTTTTTGCTTGGACTTTTACTCTGTTCTTGTAGTTTCTCGGTGAATCAAGTCAGAAGATGGTTGAGTTTCTACAGAGCTCGGTAGGAATCATTCACCGAAACCATGCTGAAAGTATAACTACTTTCATCAAACACCGTGTTGATGAGGAATTGAAGGAGGATGGTTTCAGCTCAGCTGCTAAGCCACAGAATAAAAGACTCACTTTTTGTGTTGAAGGAAACATCAGTGTTGGAAAAACGACTTTTTTACAGAGAATAGCAAATGAAACCCTCGAGCTTCGTGATCTGGTTGAAATTGTTCCTGAACCGATTGATAAATGGCAAGATGTTGGACCTGATCACTTCAACATTTTGGATGCTTTTTACGCAGAACCAGAAAGGTATGCATATACCTTTCAGAATTATGTTTTTGTTACAAGAGTTATGCAAGAAAGGGAGTCATCCGGTGGAATCAAGCCCCTCAGGCTGATGGAGAGAAGTGTTTTCACTGACCGGATGGTACGAATCTTTCTTTTCTTGACTTCCCATAAATGCTTAAAGTTCTCTTTCATTAGTTGTGCTGAAAAAGGAATAAGACTATCAACTGTTTTTTTTTCCCCCTCTTTCCGTCGCCTCTAAGAGAAATGAAAATTCTGTTTAATCCATTTTCTCAGTTTGATTCCTCCAAATAAAGATATCATTAGGTTCCATTTATGTGGTGGGAGCGGAAATGAAGGAGCCTGATGGAAAGAAAGATAACTATCCATTCCGATTCCTCCATTCCTTTTTATTTTTATATATTTTTTTGTGTTATCATTCAATGGATCAAGCAAGGTGTTGATTTTTCTTTTCAAATTAAGGTCTTCTTGGAAAGAACAATGAGTTATCCGAGTAGCTCAAGATCTGAGCGACTTTGTTCAATCACTTTCGCACTCTTTAGTCTGCCGGGAGCCTTATCAATTCAGTGTACTTAGTGCAATTGATAGAGGTTGGAAATTGGATATCAGTTAATTTGTGATTCAATCTATTTCTTACGCCCTATTCTTTATGGCATAAGTGGTGAATTTCAAACCAAAATGTAGTTACCCAGCTGCATAACATACCAAGATATGATGTGATAATGAAAAGAGTGGCCAAGGGGCCTAATACTTCACTCAGCTGCCATAGTATTATCTCCTTTGGATACCGATTCAGATACTCTTTGTGGCACATGCTTGCTGGTTACCGCTTTAGCGACTGTAACTTTCTATTGAAGCAATTTTATTAATTATTGCCCTGCTAAAAGCATCCGGAGAGCAACTGATATCATGAGAAGAGATCATTTGTTCCTAGAATATTTTGATTTGAGCAAACAAACACAACCTTTATCGTTCCTTCCCCAATGTTTGTAATGAATACTGTGTATGTTAAAATATTTCTTTTGTGTGGGAGTTACAAGGCTTACGGGTACTTTTTTGGTCTCGTGGTTGCCCCTTGAAGGTTTTTGTACGTGCTGTTCATGAAGCAAAGTGGATGAATGAGATGGAAATCAGCATCTATAACTCATGGTTTGATCCGGTTGTTTCATCTTTGCCTGGGCTTATTCCCGATGGCTTCATTTATCTTAGAGCAAGCCCTGACACATGCCACAAGAGAATGATGCTTCGAAAGAGAGCAGAAGAAGGTGGGGTAAGCTTAGATTATCTCAATGATTTGCATGAAAAGCATGAGAGCTGGCTTTTCCCCTGCCAGGGCGGAAATCATGGGGTTCTCTCGGTTAGTAACATATCCGTCTTCATGGATGGATGTTTGCATCCTGAGATAAGAGATCGGGTTTTCTTTTTGGAGGGTCCCCGTATGCATTCGAGCATTCAAAAGGTAACTTTCCTTCTTTCCTTGAAAGTTCTCTGAGAATTTATTTCTTCCTCCAAGCTTTTTCACTGAGTTTCTGTCATTTGCACAGGTTCCTGCATTGGTCCTAGACTGTGAACCCAATATTGATTTCAACAAAGATATCGAAGCAAAGCGGCAGTAAGTTCCCTTTTTTTATAGTCTTGAGCTTTCCTGACACTCTGGATTCGAGACTTACAAAACCACCGCTAACAAATATGCAGCGAATTGTCATGTAAAGTGCCCAAAATTCTGTGTTACATGTTGAAATTGCTTTCCTACCATGGCTTCTCCTTCCCTTGGTTCAGATAATACACACCATGGATGAGAAAATCTATATCAGTATTGTGGCTATATAGATATTTGTAATATCAGGCGATACATATTGATATTGGGCATATTAGGTGTAAATTTTTTTCCTAGTGAAGACCAAAAGAATTGGGGAAAATATGGACACCGGCCAAAAGTCTAGCCAGAGATGGCTTTTTGTGTATGCAGATATATTTTATCTAATATTTTTTTCACTGTCTTAAGCTCAAATGATAGGAGTATGGTTCTACTCGAACCTCCTAAAAGAAAAAGAGAGATCAACATATTTGATACTTAACCTTTCTCAAGAAAAAAGAGACCAATCCTCCTTCCTGACAACCATCCTCCTCAGTGCACATAAAAAAATGAAATTGAGAAGAGAAGTTGATCCGAAGTAAATTAAGAAGAGCTCCGCTTTTGTGACATTTATACAACTCTTTTACATATACAGAGAATTTTTTTATTAATAAAAGAAAATTAAAATGGGCCCACCCTATTTACCTATGCATGGAAAGATTATTGTAAAAGAGTTGTATATATGTCTACTGTTTTTTGATTAAGAATGTCCAAATATGTACGTGCATGCTGATTTTCGATGCATTAATGTGTGGAAATTTTATTATTTGAAGCTATGCTCGCCAAGTTGCCGAGTTTTTTGAATTCGTGAAGCGAAATAAAGAGGACCCGCCTCCAAAAGCTGGTGGAGACGCCGGAAAGAACACTCAGCCAAAGGTTCTGCTGCCCCAAAATCATGGCTTATGGGTTCATAAGGGCAATGAATTTTCTAAGGCAGCTCTTCAGTCATGTTGAGTTTGGAAGGGCAATGTCCTCTGTCTCTGCCTAGAGGTACTTGTTAGTGTAGGATACGGACTTGTTTAGGAATTTTTTCTTTTTTTGAGGAGGGTGATCTTACTCTTTTAAGTTGTAGTTTAAACTTCAAACTGTGAGGATTCAATTCTGCTTGGATTGTTAAAACTTATGTTATAATCCTAGCCGTTGAAGTAATTAGAATAGAATCCTTATTGTTTGGAAGTGTAGGAAAACCCTAAAAATGGAAGGACTAATTTTTACTTGTAAAGGGTGTTTCTTACCTCTCAAATTGGATAATTAAGGGTGTTTCTTACCTCTCAAATTGGATAATTAGTTGCTTGTAATTTTGTAAGGTGTGGATCAAAGTTGAATGGACATGATGTTCTGCTCTATGTTGAGCCTGGTTTGTGCTTGGTTTTCTCATTAATTTTTTTTAAACAATACTATATTTTTACTGATATTGTTTTAAATTTTTTTATTTTTTTTTTGACATTTATTGTGTATAACAAAATTTAGATTATCAAATATTTCGATTGAAGGCGGCGATCTTTCCTATGGTGGGCATAATTTTGAATATTAATTGTTATGGAGTCGATTTGATCAAAATTAAATCTTAGACAAATTACATATAAATCTGTTGAAAGTTTTTTTCAAGGCCATGGTTATACATGAAATTTCTATCTAGAACTTGCTCGATATATGACCCAAAATTCGGACCTGGGTTGCATACCCAAGACTGGGACCCATCATCTGACCCAGAATTGTGTCGAAAATTTTTTACCACAATTGGATCTTGATCAGATATCGAAAGGATTCCTAGCCACATTTGGTGTTTCTACAGATCCATCTGACAAACAAATTCGAACAAAAAATAGCCAACACTAATCGATAGACCGTTTGAAAGAAGGGAGACAAAAATTTAAAAGTGAGAAGCCCCAGTGGGTCGTCGTACAATAAAAGGATACAGGAAAATTTAAAGAGCATGGCCATAGACACAAACATTGATACTAGTATTTTTCTAAAATTTGTAGCCATTAATAAAAAATTAAAGTATATTTATAATATGATAATATAATTGACTAACAGAATTACTNATTCCCGATAAAGTCTCGGCTAACTCAGTCGATCCACTACTCTATTAATTTTTCAATAATCTAGATCTATTTTTATAATATAAAAAGATAAAATTAAATTAATATATTAAAATATTATCTCAATGTCTATCATTTATCACTTTTAAAATGATCTAAGAATACAAAACTCACTATGAAAGGCAGCATTAAAAGCACTTTTTAAAGCCTTGGGGATTCCTAACAATGCCTAAGGACAAGAAAATGCAGCATTTTGATACAAGGCATTGAGCAATCTTTTCAAGGTAAAACCCTCAAAACACCACAGAAGCATAAGCCAAATATTTGCCTTCCTACATCACAGACACACCTAGTTTTCAGCACAATCAAAATCACATTATCTACAAGAAAAGGCCGAGTAAATTAGTCCTTCCAACGACAGTTTGGTTGAACACCCATTTAGTAGTTTTTCCCAACGGATTTTCCTCACCCAATCACTACAATGTGAGATGGTGATTCAAGAGGTAGAAAGCATTAGCCATTTGAACTCCTACTTGGGCGGAAGTTAAGTGACAGCGAAGAGAAAATACTTGTTTACGCAGAGTCAACCCCCTCGACTTGCTGCCGGGCAAGGTATCTTTCTCTTCTCTCCTTCTGCAACGAACAGGAAGGAGAAGTAGTGAGCACGAGAACAAGTATAAAGGCAGATAGATAGTAAAGTGTGGATGACAGTAAATGATGACTAACTCACCCATTCATCGATCACCAGTCCTTCACCAATGATCTTGGGACCATTGTCTTCAGGAGGTTTTTTCCGTGCCTCGAGCTCGGCCTCTGCCTCGGCTAACATTCGCTTCAATTTTTCAAGGGCCTTAAGGGGGGCAAAAAATAAAATAAAATTAAACCCATTTAGAGCATTCCCATGTCAATTTATATAAGAGTTTTGAAAAAAATGGGAGAAACATTCCCAAAAAATGAAAGGAATGAAAATAAAAGTTTTTTTTCTTCTTTTGTGTGGATGTTGATAAAAAATCATATGAAAGCAAAAATAACATCTGAATGAAATTATTTTTACTACTCCAGTTATCAAAGAAAATTTGGAGAAAGAGAGAACTCCGTCAATTGTGAGAAAGAGGACAGGACAGAGAAAAGCATCGGGGCTGCATTGAATTGAGCCCGATTCAATTTTCTTCCTCCATTTCCATTGCTTTCCATAGTTTTGATTGGGAAACTAACATTTCATAATCTTCCGAATTTTTATTTGAACTTTTCTTTGTACCATTTTTTTTCTGTTTTATCATGTTATCCAAATATAGGAAAACACTTGCACTCAAATCATCTTTTTCCTTTGCATCAAATTTCTTTGATTCAAACTCTGAGTAAATTTTTGTGTTTGTGTTCAAATATGCACAGAGGAGAAGGCAGAAGAAGTCGTGTCCACTATTAACTACCAACAGACTTACAGGGCCAGGATGCTCCACGTCAAGAAAGACAACACGTAGTATCTGCTCAAGAGCAACCTGATCCTTCTGCTCATCAAACTGTGTCAAAAAGGAGCATAAAAGAATATTTAGTATCTTAGAGAAAGAATTCTAAAACTTAAGCTATCTGGCAAAGTTCATATGAATGAGTGGGTAAATCGAGTGCAGCTTCAAATCAACTTAAAACTCATGACTCCCCCATGAGGGAAGTCATCGTGGGAACCTACACTCTCTACCCATTCACCAGTACAAGGTAGGTAGAAAGGAAACCTTGAAGCAGTGGTAGAGTTGACGCAATCCTTAATGCCGATAATTTTCAATACCAAGACAAAATCACAATTTGTTACCACATTATTGATATATCAGCTGAATTTTTTTAACGATGAGTCAAGACACCCAACATTTTTCAATATATCAGCTGAAATTTGCTGCTGGTTTCCAATTCACAAAACCATTTTGGTAAAATTGATGATATCTTCAATATAAAAGAATAAACTCACCAGCTCCGGTACATAGTCCACTGGGCCTTTCACCTTTAGGCTCATTATCTTAAATTTCACCTTGCTCTTTTGTTCTATTGGCTTTTCATTGCTTTCTGGATGCTCCACAAACTTAAAAACTGGGGGAAAATCCATTCAGTTTCACAACAAATCCCTTAAAAATGTTAAAAGAGAGAAGGATCAAGAGAAAGAAAAAAAAAAGGGTAAATACTCCAAGAAATATCAGTTATTACCAGTTGCTATGAGGCTCTCACCAGGAGCAAGAATAGCTCCAGGAGGACGCATGAAACAGCATTTTGGTGCAGTTGTTTGAAACTAAACCAAGCAATTCAATCAGTATATGGAAGAATGTGACCAATACAAAAAGAAGAATTCTGAACATATATTTTCATTCGTTCCGTTTTTCATCGGCGAGATGTAGGAAAAATGAAACGATGAGGATTAGAAAGAGCACTTTCTCAAAATGCTACCAGCATCTCTGCATCAAATCTACCCTCAAAATACCCTTCATCCTGAAAATTTCCTTAGAAAGAGCACTTTCTCAAAATGCTACCAGCATCTCTGCATCAAATCTACCCTCAAAATACCCCTCATCCTGAAAATTTCCCATTCTCCTGCATCAGATTGAGGAAAAGAAGGGGATGGGGGGCTCACGTTGAACATGAAGCAGAATCTTGAGGGAGATTAAGCAGAGCTGCACATTCGGGAAGTCACCAAGACATCTCAGTGGTAGGCTTATTTCGAGTCTTTTATTGGCTTAATGTGCTCATTTGCATTCCGATATGGTCACTATGACTCCATTATTCACTTAAAATTCTCCCTCCCATCCCTACAGCTTTCCCCTTCTCTCATAATATATTGCTCCAAAATGTCAATTTTAAATGAAGAGACAGCTAGTCATAAAATGCAGCAGAAAGAAACAGCATTCAAAATATTCAACTCATAAACATGACAAACAACCATGAATCTCCACTCAGAATCCACAATGATGAAATGATAAAAATTAGCAATGATACCTTGAAAGCAACATGTGACTTGCTTGTGTTTTTAATCCTTATGGCACTCCTCACCTGCTTTCCAGGTTCATCTTCAGGCCCAAAAAAAGAGGAAAAAAAATGCATTTAGAATTTGATGGCATGAGGAACTTGAAGCCACAGGTAACCAACTCTTCCAAAGATTCAAATGAACAAGTGCTACTTAAAAACAGAAAGATCAATCATCCCAGTTAGCCAAACTCTACAGCACTATGGATATAGACAACCTTGGTAACATTGTTAACTGAGATATGCAAATCCATAGTTGTCTTGCAAATCTGAATGCTAGGAAAAATTGAACGGTAGAGTAAGATAAACAAAGGGACAAACAGCATATGGGCAATGGTGTATCATACCAGTCTTGCAGAAGGGGTGAATATTTGGACATCCTTAGCTGTCACCTGCCATGCTAAATCTACGGTGCAGTTTAATCAATTTAAACCTCAATGTTTCCAGTTTTGTTTCTCTTGAGGTATTTCTCCATGATTTTTAGGCAACGCAAGACCATTGTATAGAGGAGCATAAGTATCAAAAGAATCAAATGGCATAAAAGTAACATATCAAAACGCCTCCTCCCAACAAATAATCTCTACTTTTAATACTTCATTGTTACACGGGCAGCTGAGAAAATGATTTCTATATAGGTGGCAAAGTGTTTGGAACAACGTATCGGACAGTATCCAAAAAATAAAATTGCAATATATCACAGTATTGTCGACATTTTGAGGCCACCCACTGCTTTCAGTAGATAATTTAGTTTTGAGGGTGTTAGTAAACGGTCGTTCAAATATTTAAAATAAGGAAACAGCACCTTGTTCCGTCCACCTATAACCTATCTACAATCCACTCTCTATATACAACGCCCATTTTGATTTTTTTTCATTTTTCTAAAAAATTCCAATAGACCCTACAAGAGAGAGAGAGCGGGTTGCAGGTGGTGGGACAAGTACCATAAATCTTAAAATAATATAACTCAAATTTGATACGGTCATGAGAAAAAAAATTGTATAGGATACGGATAAGGCTACGACGAATTTTGATACTAGGACCATCACCTTTCTATGTAACATTGAGGCTATAACAGATTTCTATCGTATAAGATGCTCAAGAAGATAATGCCACCATCTTTCATCTAGTCCCTTAAGTGCCTTAGTATAAAAATGGCAGACTTTAAACCTATTGTTCATTGCCGTGTTCATATTTACTTTATGTCGTGTTCAAAGAGATAATTGCTACTGCCGTCCATCTACTCTCTCAAGTTCCTGATTAAAAGTGGAAGACTTTAGGCCTATTGCTTGTTGCACCATTTTATATAATGCCATCCCTAAACTCCTCTTCAATATGCTAATGAAACAAATGCATAAGCAGGATGACTCCACAATCAGCTTTTATCAAAGGGGGAATGATAGCTCACACTGTGCTTTTAGCCATGAGCTTTTGAGGGGTTATCAAAGCAAGCATATTGCCACAGATGTACCATTAGAGTGGATATAAATAAGGCATAGGAATCTGTGAGCTGTCAATATACCAATGATATTTCACAAGCATTTATTAACACCACCAAGTTCAGCATTCCTATAAATGGCACCCCAGAATGGTGAATGGCACTCCTCGGGAAAACTTTGATGATGACGAGGAACAGGGACCCATTGTTGCACGCAAAGGATTAGAATGGTAATGGACTATCTCAGGAGGGTTCTCAAAGGATAGGGGAAGAGCAAGGGTTTCACTATCACCCAAAGTGTGCAAAGCCAGGCATATCAAACCTGTACTGTACTAATGACCTCCTTTTTCTGCAAATGGGGGATTACACTGATCCAATTTGAACACATCTGCAGGAAACTGTGTAATATATCTACCAAAAGAGATCCTCTTACAAGAATAGCTTCACATACGCCTATGGCAGTTTTTACTGCCCAATACCCCATTTGGAGATCAAACAAATAGGCACCTGTAACAAGTATATGTTTGAGCATCATCAATTAGTCTAATCAATCTAGATTCTTATGTTTTGAGAAATTTCTATAATACATCGAAGCAAAGATTTATGGGATTTAATGTTTTTAAGAACAGATTCATTTTTATAACAATGGGTACTACGAAGGAGATTATAACCAGCTCTAACCAATTTTCAGCTTGTACAGTTCTGGAGGATGACACCGACAAAAGTCTAGCCTTCTCACGAGATGGTGCAAGTTTGGAAGTTAAAGCTGATATCATTGATTCCCTAAAGAAAGCATTAATTGTGGAACAATGCAGATATATGCAAACTTTTATGGGTTTGGCACAAAAAACAAACTGTGGTTTAAATCAATTGGATCCATGTGTATCATTTGAAAGGAGAAGGATATAGGAAAGTTCTATTGAAAAGTGGAGGTTCATGGCGGAGGCAGAAACTACTGGAAATCAGAGACATGAATGCCCATATATTTGATGTGCAGCAGAAAAAGATAATTTGAAGGCCATTTAGAAGTAGGAAAGTTTAACATCTTCTGTTTATATCTAACTCATCATCATCAAGCAGCAGTGGATTGGGATAGGCTGATATGGAACACTTAAAAACATGCCCAAAACTCAGCCAAGCTTTTGAACAGAAGTATACCATATAATTGGGGACTTCTCATTCCGATTTATGTCCTTTCTGTAATGAGAATGCATAAACAAGAAAGCACTTGCTTTTAAATATGCTTATGCAGAGAAGTGCGGTAAAATGCACTCTGAAGGTTCAAAGCTAATATGTCCAGCTCATACCTGGAAAGATGTGATACTGTTACAAAAGACATCAGTAAAGGCAGGACAGCAGAAAGAACGGAAGAGAGCTATACTTGCCACTACCAAATATTGGCAGGAAAGACACAGTAGAGTTCTTTACAGCAGATCTGCAGTAAACTAATCAAATGCACCCTTCAACAGGTTCATAATTAAATAGTGCTTTTAGAAAATGATGTTGTTAGCTTTACTTCTTTAAGAGTTTTATGATTTCTTGATCTTCTTAGTTTTTCCTAGAAGTCTCGTTATTTCTGATGGTTTTGTCATAAAGAGTAAGTCCATAATTATTTGTCTGGTAATGTCAAACATAGCTAGCATTTCACTTCTTTTAAAGGAAAGTAACTAAATGAGAAAGAACCACTCAAACTAAAAGCTCATGCCATTGGATGTGTTCAGTATCTGTTTTAGTTATTTAATGGACTAACGTCAAAGCCCTCCGGGCTAAAAGAAATTCTGACTAGGCATGCTTATCATTTACCAGGTAAAAATAAATTTACAATCTAATTCCTAACTTGCATGCACCTCAATTCACTAATTCAACGGAACTCATAACTTCAACAGCTGAACGTGAAAGGAAATATGTATAATCAGCATGTAAATATTAATCAAACAAAATTGTCTGGTATAGATTTCCATCTACGTTGATTCTTACTTGTTCCACGATGAAATAAGTGATTCAGTGGTAAAGCAACCCCCAGGAAGGTATCTAGGATATATAGACTTTGGATCAATCCGACAAAGACACTGAACATGCTAAGAGTCGCTCAACCTAAAAGATTAAACTGTAGGATTGATCTTTTAATTCTCTAACCAAAGGAAAAACAGGTATACTACATATAAAGCTAATTAAATACCAAAACCCTTACATTTGTAAAAATAACACATTCATACCACTACATAAAGATATTAGGGAGGAATGACCAAAGGCAATTAATAATTGAAAGTCAATTTTACACCAGCACACAACATTGTAATGAATTAAAAAATGGCTGAGTTATGGAGCAAATGATGGCCCAATGTACAAGGCTCTCACATTGTGGCTGTATGAGAGTCTAATGTAGTTTTGGAGCGAGGTAAAAGAAAAGATGATGAACTATTCAAACACATCATCTCATATTATAACATCACAAACTAGGATACAAAATAAAGAAAAGGACCAAAACAAACTAAAACAGAAAAAAAAGAAAAGAAAAGGCAATATTCTCAGGCCAATTCCCATCCCCAGTGCTCTCTCTTCCCTCCCCTTTCCCACACTCCCTCCCCAAGCAAATCATTCCATCAGATTCTGATCCAAAACCAAGCACCCCAGTTCCTAGTTAGGTAAAAATTGGTTTGTAACCAAGCATGTAACTCCATCATTAGCCCTGCATCGTTCCTAAAATCAAACCAAACAAGGCAAAGTCATAAGCTCTGCTTACATGCCATAGAATTCAAAATGCTATCTCCACTTCTCCCTTACTCCGCACCCATCCCCTACAACTTCATCAGATTTGCATCAAAACTGGGCAACCAAATCTCTAATTAGGTTATCCAAAACCGGGCGACCTCAATTAGTTTTGCATCCTATATAAAATAAGTAATGACAGTTATTCTGCTTACATGCAATGAAGCTGAACGTTACAAATCAGCTTACTTTGACTTCGATATTGATTTAAGGCATCAGATTCCTAATCTTTTTTCCTTTTTTTTGCCCAAAAAAAATCAAATTAAATAACTTAGGTTGATGTCTCGTTTGTTTCTTACCTGTTGCATTTAAACTGAGAACCAGCCATACTCTACTACCAAACAAAGTCCATGGAAAACCCATTCTCACTGAAGTTAGATGTATAACATAATCCAACACATCAACTAGAAAATTTAGCCTTTCAAACCTGCAAATTTCACCCCACATTTTCAGTCCTCATCAACTTCCAAGTTTTTCAATGATTTTTTTGCTTCTTAGCAACAAAATCAGCCTTCTCTTTTCCATTGTTGGTTGCTAATGGCAGCTGTTTTCTTCAAGGAGGCAGTTTTGGTGATGGTGAAAGGGCAAACAGCTTCAACGTCCAACAATGATGAAAGCCGTTGAGATTTTAAGGCCAGCTTGGATGATAAAGTTCTGGGATGTGTTGCTAAAGTAACATACTTTACTCATGAGTAAATCCTGGAATGGTGGGTGGAAGAAAAGGTGGTGGCGTTGATGAAAGGATTTTGTTTTGGTTGGAGATAGATAGAGCCCAAGTTTTTTTTTTTCTAATTTTTCCTGTCTTAAATGTAGCTTGGGCATCAAAATAAAATTTAATCAAACCATTTCCAATAAAGATTCCACATCTGATTGCGCATTGTGTTAATGGAACCCTAAAGGAGAAAGCACGAAAGAGGTATTAGTATGCAAGTCAGCTTAAAGTTGGAGGGAGAGAAAAGTATATTTCTTAATGACAGGGTACCCTAATCTGACCTTTCAACAGATTGGAGACTGAATGAAGCCCAACTGAACAATGAACAGTATGATGAGTTCTATTTATGTGACTACCATGACAAGAAAAGCGATCTTCTTATCATGCGAGATCACATGGAGCTCATTTTAGTCTATTTGTGAACTTATTTCTAAACTTAATTGACTGGGATTCTTTCACTCACCATTAAACATCTTCAGGGACTTTTATGCGATATACCATAGAGATATCATATTTTAATAATTTACAAACAAACAAACACATAACATATATTCTAACATTGACATGGTAATTATAACACCATAATCTTCAAATATTTATATTCCCACATACAACCTTCCTTTTTTGAAACTATCACATATAACCATGATATTAAACAATATGCTTTGATATACCCCAATCCAATGCTCTATGTATTGAGGTAAAGCAATCTATATGCTACATGATTCCTCTATGCTGACTTGGAAAAAATTGGACAATCACAATAACAGCAAAAACTCAAGTCCCATCAAGTGAGTCATCTATGTAAGTCTCATTCGGCTTAGTTTTGCTAAAGATAATAAACAAAATTAATTAGAAATTATCATAAAATAATGTGTTTGAACCCATTTGAAATAAAACAACATTCATTAGTCTACTTCCTTCTAATTTTCTTTCTTCCCGTCTCTCACTGATAGAAAGCCAAAATTTTCTCCTCCTTTCAGTAGCAAGGAGTGCCACCATGGAAACCTGCCATTTTTGTTTTTTATTAAGTGTTAACTACTATTTGTAGAATCACCCTTCTTCTACCAAACCAAATTAAGCCTTTCTCGTAATGTGAGTCCGTCACATAAATTCTTTAGCGTTGTTCAACTCTATTGTTGACTGTGTGGCCCACGTCCATATGAAATCGAAATGTGCAAGAGTATGCCCATTGGCTTATTTCAATCTTCCTCCACTTCTTCTCTATAAGAAGCTTCTTCCATGCTCTCACAGATATTCTGACAGGCACATTTGGTGGCCTTTGCTTCATATGAACAAAACATCTCAACATCATAATCTCCACTACTGTCATTTTTTTAACATACTGGCATTTCACCTACTAATACTCCGCTTTAAATAGTATGGCTGACATAATATCTATCTTATAGTATTTTTCTTTATATTTGAGCGACATCCTTTAATCGAAGTGGACCCCTAAAAGCCTTCTCCACTTCCTCCAATCTAATTTAACTCAATGACAAATATCCTCATCAATCACCTCTACTTTTTGAACCATTAGTCTTGATTATTTGACATGATTTTTCTTTCACAGGCTTTTGGTTTCTAAGTTCACGTCTCCACGACATAATGTTCTGGTGTCACTAAACTAGCATTCCATTCATTTGGTTTTTGTTCTACTAATGCTAAGAGTTTTAGCTGGTTTCTAACTTCGCCTCTCCAGAGCATAATGTTCTGGTATCACTAAACTAACATTCCATTTATTCAGTTTTTGTTCTACTTGTGCTAATATTTTTAGCTTCCAAAGTTCCAACTTAACATCAAAGTCCTCGGAGGTCTTATCCACAAAAACTGTCTATAACATATTTGGTCAATTTATTCATAGATACGAGCTTAAAACTGAATCGTACTCAATCTCATCTGCATATATCCTTAATTCACTACCCAATTATACACATTTATATCTTGAATGCATGAAATGGAAACTCCTTTTTTTATCTAAAATTATCTATAATATTTACCTTACTGTATCGTACAATTTCTCTAAATCAATAAACATAACATGAATGTCCTTTTATTTTTGCTTGAATTGTTCCATTGAGCTTTAGCAAACAGACAGTTTCCATAATAGATTTGTTTGACATTATTTTAATTTGTTTATCTGATACTCACATCTAGGCTAGAATAAATACAAATTTGTAGAACTTCCCTCGTTTCTACAACTTAAGAAATCCACTTTAGGAGTGAGCATGACCGCATAGCCACCATCTCTCATCACACAAAAACTTACTATAACCATCTCCAATTCCCACCGCTATCATTGAAAAACCACCATTATTGTTGAAAAACCGCCATGACTACCCGGCAGCTAGCCACCAACACCCAAAACCATCACTGCCATATTAAACAACATATCCTTCTTTAAGAATCAAATTGTTTGTTTGTTTATTTGTTCGGACGATTTAGTAGCCTTGCACTGCTCTTAAATAAACTAGATAAGTCTCGGGCCATGGAACAAATAAACAAAACATCTGTATTATGTATGTAACACAATAATCACAAATTTGCAAGGCAAGTCAACCAAAGATACTGGCATAAAGCATGGCATTTGAACGAACATGTAATCTAACTGCTACTGCTTCTTGTGCACTCCCTAATTCCACGTGGGCCATGCACGACGGTGCACAGCTAGGGAATTCCCCTATGCATGGGAATAATCGGAAATTTCCAAAGTCTGCTTTCCTTTATGAGTTATGATCCAGAGGCTGACATAACAAACATGACAGTGCGAACATTGGCATACTAGAAGGAACTATTGGAGCTTTCTGAAGTTAGCTTCCAATAATGTGGTTGGACTAATGGAAAATCTAACCAAAGTAACCATTTGAAACCTCATTAACTGGTATACAATTTTCAGACATCATTAGCTGGTAGCGGAGATAAATGTCACAGCAGAGAGCCAAAGAACACCTAGTCTGATTTTAGCGCTAGAAGTAACTGTCAACAGTAACACATGTCGAGGCTTCCACTCAACTTACACCTATAAACACCCACTTTGGATGAGCGAACTCTCTTTTGAATTCTGCTCAGTCTTGTTGCACTCATGCTTAGATCTCTTGCTGAATTAACAATTGGTGGGTCTTCATACGACCTCAAGTGGTTCTTCCTCATAGTCCAACCTACCTATTCTGAGACAAATAAAGTGTGCATCGAAGACCACCCTCAGATCTTCAAATTATCTCCAACAGATTTCTTACCCAAAAAGTTAGGATAAAACCTTTGCATTAGCAGGAAATGTATTAGATCCAGAAACACAATAATCCAGTATATAAACGGACAAGCTAATCTCAAATGTTGGTCAAACTATATAAACCCTCATAGTATAGTATTTACATAGCATAATTCTCAGCGTATTCAATTTCACGTTTCTGTGCAAAATGTTAAAAACGGTTCAACGGACAATCCATAACTATATAAACCCTCCTAGTATAGTACTTACATAGCATAATTCTCAGCGTATTCAATTTCATGTTTCTGTGCAAAATGTTGAATACTGTTTAACGGACAATCCATAATATAACTAAGAAAAACAATAATACCGCCTCAGGTAAACTATCAAAAGGGGAAATTTTGGCGCATAAAATTAGCCCATCGGCAAAGCTGAGAAAGACCCAGATCAATTAGCAACACGCAAACTAAAACTCACGTCACAAAATAATAGATCCAACAAAAAACCCACAAAACAAGGACAAAACAACCAAGTCAACTACATAGCTCAGACAGAGAGAATACAGGGGAAGTAAAGCTTGCTAGCTGGGTCAAGACGAAGACGACGCCGTGTAGGAAAAAAAGATCTAGCAACTGAAGAAACAGAGCTGTTCTTTGAGTGAGAGTTTGATCCTTCCCCTTGTGGGTTGTTGCTGGTGCTTTGGCTCTGGCTCTGCTGAAAATGGTTTTGCGGGTTAGAAGAATAAGATGAGGAAGACGGTGACGATTGGGTGATCTGACGAAATGGGTGCTTTAAGAAACCCCAGACTTTGCCTTCAGATTGTTGTGGTTTTTCTTCAGCAATTGCCATTTTTTTCCCGATTTGCTGCCAGTTTCGATTTCTGGCTTCAGAGCATCAAAGTGTCGTTCATCGTCCCTGCTTAGGCCCTTTCTATACTTTTTTGGCCCTTAATACCCCAAAAAGTAAAAAAATTCTGCTTTTTCCTTTTCGATTAGAGACTTTCCCAGTGGTCCGTTTTTGGAGAAACGGCAAGGGGCAACTTTTTCCTTTCTTCAAGTGGATGAGAGAGCGTGAGTTTGACATGAGACTCGAGAGTCCACCCGACCGGGTCCGTTTCTAGATTAAATCAAGCTCAGGTACCGTGAGTCTGCCATGAGACCTGAGAGTCCATGCAACCGGTTCTATTTCTTCCAGACTAAAATCAAGCTCTAATTAATTAATAATCCTTTTCTTTTCTCTGTGCAGGAGTTTTTTTTATTAAATATCGAATTGTGTTTCTTTGTAGTTTAGGGAAAAAATCTCAACTTAACTAGCAGAAAAACATGCCTACAAGGAATGAAAATAAATCCTGAACTGTTAATAAGAACTTTGTGTAATTATTCTTTCTTTATTTCAAATACAATTATACAGTAATTTATTTTGTTAGTATAATTGTGAACTTTTTAAAATAAATTAAAAGTCGATATGGGTCTTACATAATATAAAATAAGTAATATAAAGCAGATGAG
>JAODPA010121683.1:0-17984 GCA_025585075.1 Nepenthes mirabilis | reverse complement strand
GAAGAGGGTCGGGGAGAGAGAGTATTGGGAGAGAGACGGTTAGTGTTTTACTCCAAGTGTGGTGCAGTGGAGGGTTTTGCCAGGGAAGGCGGTGGCTGCAAGGAGGAGGTGGCGCCGGCGGGTGTGCACCGGTGGTCGTCGACTGCTGGAGGGTCAAGCAATGGTGGCACGCAGTGAGAGAGAGGGCTAGAGAGAGAGACCGCACAAAGGAGAAGAGGAGAAAATGGGGGCTCTCAGGTCCGAATTCGAGCTCAAATTAGTTGAAAAAGTGATAGAACGGGTTCAGACAAGTGCATCCATACCCTTCTCTTCCATTTTTATTTGATTTTCGTTTGATCTCTTTCGGGTATTGTTGTCCTGATACCCGATTCATGCATGTATATGTTTACCCTTAGCTTAATTACATATATATATGTGAATTCCATGTCTAATTGCTTAGTTTTCGTCTGATTCCCACAACTCGAAAATCCTAACCATGCACGGTACTGTTCACCCGCGCCCAAACCTATTTATCAACAAAATTATTTGGAGCTTTTGCTTAAATTTAAATTGGGACTGGATTATTATTACCCATAACCTAGGTGTGCTAATTTATCAATTGGATATTCGATTTGGTTGTATTATATAAAAACCCATTCGCCGAAACCCTAAGATGCGTCTGGACCATATTTGATCAATTAATTTGAGTTTGATGCATAATTTAGCCTTAATTATGAGTTACCTATGTCTTGATTATAAACATGTATCGATTTGGTGATCAGATTCCAAGGTTTGACCCATTTGATGCATCCGGGAGCCCTAAATGGCACCCGGCACTGCTCATCCGAAATTATTTGGGGTTTTAGCATAATTCTATCTTATTCAATTGATGCTTAATCATATGTAATCATATATGCTCAAATGTTTATTCCGTAAATATTAATGTGAACCTTTGTGAAGGAATTATTATCCGAAAATTACAAAGTTACGTTTAGTCAATGTGGTAAGAATTCTTAATTGTTCCAAAGCATTATATTGAATCATGCACATGTATAAAGTCATGCAAAGATTTAAACCCTGAAGAAAAGATAATCTGTGTCTATATATAAGAATTGATCATGATATGCAAGAATACGGAGGGAATGCTACAATTTGTTATGTGTAAGATCCATTCTCCTGGTGTGAGAATTATGTAAACAAAATTTGGCGGATCTTCCTTCAAATGAATAAGAAATTATGAAACTAGGACCATGGATTATGTTACGAAGAGTAATATCCATTGGCATGACACGGGTATCACAGTAAAGACTTGAGGATTACATTGGCCGTGTATCTTGGCCACTGATTCGAGGGGGTGATACTCTTGGCATACATTAAGACATTATCGTGGAAGAATGATGATTGCCTCTGGACCCTGGGGGAACATGTGGGGTGTATCTTGTTATTGGCTTATCTGTAGGTATTATATGGATGACCCACCTCTAGGTCGATGATGGGAAGGTATGAGCTTAGATCATGTGGTGTATCATGATTATTTCCTTGTTCTGTCGCGTCGTTAGCTAGTACGACCTACTAGTCCTAGTCTACAATTTTGATGTAAATGATGAAATGTATAAAAATACGTCTAATGTCATCATGCGTCCTTACATGTCTCTTTCCTGTCATATTCGATTTCATTTGTAAATATTTGTTGCCCCCACCCCATTGTCATTTATTTGTTCATATATTGTTTAGGATGTGTGTATGATACACTTGTTGAGCTGTTCGCTCACTATTGCTACTTTCTTATCTCTAGATTAGTACAGGCTTATACTCGATCAGGTAGGGTAGAAGATAAGAAGTCGAAAATGCTCGATGTTTTGGAAGGATAGCTTGAAGATTTAATTTTGTAATTTTATACCTTTAGAGCCTTTTGTATTATTTTGATAAACATCTTTGATGACAATGATGATATTGTATATGTATTTAGTTTCTGCTGTGTAATGGCCTAGATCCCAGAAGATAGAAAATCCCCGATGTCAAGTTACAATTACCTAGGAAAAACGAGTTAAGGATAGTAATCCGGACAACCAGTGTTGACCGGAAGGCGTGAAAGAGTAATCAGGACAACGAGTGTTGACCGGAAGGCGTGATGGAGTAATCCAGTCAACGAATGTTGACCGGAAGGCTTGATGAAGGAGTAATCCGGTCAACAAAAAATGTTGACTAGAAAGCGTGAAGGGAAGGAAGGACGGGAAAGATGAAAGTAATCCAGTCAACGCCAGTTAGTTGACCGGAATGTATTTAAATAAAAAATATGAATCCGATCAAGGTCAGTTAACCAGAAATTAATAAGGAAACTCTTTGAAAATATAGAAATCATAAATAACCTGGAAATTAATAAGGAAACTATTTGGGAATGTAAATCCATAAATAACATACTCCGAAACATCCCCCTGTGTGGCCAGATCAAACGACGGCTGCTAGACCCAAGGCCTATAAATAAAAACTAGAAGGCGTGGGAAAGAGGAACACAATAGTGTTTTCTAGTAAAGGGAGACTACAAGTTCAAGGCGAAGTAAAAGAAATCCAGGCAAGAATACTCACCCCTATTTTAGGTTCATGTTTATGCATATTTACAACGTTAGTATATCTGATATTTTTATGAATTTATGTTTCAGTATGCATGATGTTTGTTCTGTTCCTTTGATTTAAGAAAGAATCGTTGTTAATCATGATGTTCGATTGTGTTCTGCTTGAAGTATGATTATTTGTCGACTTATATGAATTTTGATAATTGCATGTTTAAAGAAAAGACTTCCAACCCTTGAGAAAAAGAACTCCGGCCTTCAGTAAAAAGAACTCCAACTTTTAGTAAAAAGAACTCTGGCTTTCAATAAAAAGAACTCCAACCTTTTGAGAAAAGAACTCCGGCTTTCAGTAAAAAGAACTCCGACTTTTAGAAAAGAACTCTGACTTTTGAGAAAAGAACTCCAGCCTTTTGAGAAAAGAACTCCGGCTTTCAGTAAAAAGAACTCCGGCTTTTAGAAAAGAACTCCGACTTTTGAGAAAAGAACTCTGGCATTTTTAGAAAAAGAATTCCGGCCTTTTTAGAAGAAGAACTCCACCCTTGTTAGAAAAGTACTCCGATTTTTAAGAAAAAGATTTCCTACTTTGACGAAAAAGACCTCTGACTTTTACTCAAAGAATCTTTGACTTAAAGATGATTAAAAGGCTATACGGACTTCAATTGTTGAAGTTAAAGAACAAAGGCTATAAGAACAAGGAAAAACGTATGTAATCCGGACAGCAAGTGAAACTCTACGACTTTCGACTTTAGAACTATGACAGATGGCCATCAAAAGACATGAACTAAGAACCGAGTTTTTATTAAACTTACTGTTAAAGATGGATGAAGGATATTGGAGTGACACTCGAGGATTGCCTCCTGGGCCACAGGGGGAGACTTATGGTGGCATAAGACTTTTGGACTACGGCCCCGTATATCGGGTTAAAGGTATTACCTCCTGCCTCGGGGAGCATAATGAGAGGATACGACCTTAGGTTATGGGGTAGCACACAACCCTTCCTTGATGTTGTCCGCTCCCATCTGGTTCCTAAAGATGATAAGAATTTTGAATGATTTTTATGAATCTTCTAAAGACAAGGTAATAAGAATAAGAATAAGGAAATTCTGAACTAAAGAAGAAATTACATGGTAATTTTATATGTTAAAATTATAATATAAATCCTTACATTGATCTGATTATATGTATGTTTATATTTTCTGCATGTGAGTATCTTGTTGGGGTTTATAGCTCACTCTTACCAATTTTTAGATGACGAGAGACTTATGGAGGATGAAATTGAGTAGAACCATATGAAGTAGCTAGACGGCATAGTTGGCCGGAGTTGATCAATAAAGAACTTAATGTTTTTCTTTTGATATTTTAAGAAGACTTGTAGAATAGTTCCGCTGTATAAGAATTTATGGTTAATAGTATATTTCCGTAATTGCTTTATGGATAAATGAAATTGATATTTCTAGTAGCATCTCATGTCATGTCAAGGTCTTTATGTCCGACCAACCTTAATGTTGGCCAGTCAAGTTTGAAATAAAAATCGGAAGGCCAGTTCATGTAGTTCGGCCTCAAGTGATCCTGTGTATAAAAGAAAGGCTTATTCATATGAAAGAAAAGAAAATTTTTTATGTCCACCTAGTTGTTTTCTATTATTTATTTTGATGCAAGGATTTAGGCTTGATGGCGGCTTTATGTGGTGGAATAAGGCCAGTTCGTCACAGTTGGTATCAGAGAAAGAACTGAGATATTTTAGGTCAATTTAAATCAATACGGAAACTTAGGACAGGATTAGTTAAGGCAAGAAGGGGGTTCGCTTTACTTATGCTTTCGACGGAATAATTTGTGATAGTCACCTTGGCTAGTAGACTGATGAAAATGCTCTTTTCAGAAGTCAAAGTCGTCACTGATGTCATGTCTAATAGAGGAAGGCGAACCTCCGGATTAACAACTCTCGAGATCCGGAGGCAAGGTATTTGAACCTGCTAGACAGGATGGTTGATGTTATAGAAGCCTTGGTTCCACCAACTCCGGTGACCACCCCAATTCTTGTTCAACAGTAGAGGTCGGTCTATAATCGCTTTACTAACGAGCGAATCCCTGAATTCTCAGGAGAACCCGACCCATTGAAGATAGACACCTGGATCCAATGACTAAAGAAGGTGTTTGCGGTGATTAAGTGCCCTGCTAAAGATATGGTTCTGTTTGCCACCCATAAGCTGGCAGGTGAGGCCCAACACTGGTGGGAATTACAAAAGAGAGTTTTCGAGGTACCAGACAGGGAGTCAGGTGTAAGGAAGCATCTTGTTTCATTTCGGGCCTCCATGCCTTGCACTTGATTGGTGATGGGTGCCAAGCTTACTTAGCCTTCACTAGTGTGACTAAAGAATAAGGACCTCTGGCCAAAGAGATTCCTGTGGTACGGAAATTCGAAGATCTATTCCCTGATGAGTTACCTGGGCTACCGCCCAAGCGAGAGTTGGAATTTGGAATAGAATTGGTGCCAAGATCAATACCAATATCCAAAGCACCATATAGGATGGCGCCAGCTGAACTTAAGTAGTTAAAACAGCAACTCCAGGAATTGTTAGATAAGGATTTCATTCAGCCAAGTGTGTCGCCATGGGATGTGCTGGTCCTGTTTGTAAGAAAGAAGGACGGGACCTTGAGGTTATGCGTAGATTATAGGGAACTGAACAAAATTGCCACTAAGAATAAATATCCTTTACCAAGGATTGATGACCTCCTTGATTAGTTACAAGGAGTTTGTATATTCTCAAAGATCGACCTTAGATCCGAATATCATCAACTTCGAATCAGAAGGGATAATATAGCAAAGACTGCTTTTTGAATTAGATATGGGCACTATGAGTTTGTAGTGATGCATTTTGGGTGGACTAACGCGCCAGCCGTATTTATGGACTTGATGAATCGAGTTTTTCAACCCTACTTGGATAAATTTGTAATAGTCTTTATTGATGACATATTTGTTTATTTAAAGAGCTGTGAGGGACATAAGGAGCATTTAAGGACCACACTCTTGATCCTTAGGGAACACCAGCTGTTCGCCAAACTGAACAAGTGCGAATTTTGGATAGAGGAAGTGAGATTTCTTGGATACGTTATTTCCAAAGAAGGAATTTCCGTTGACCCCAAGAAGTGGAGGCAGTGGTGAAATGGAACCGGCCAACCTCTGTGACCGAAGTACGGAGCTTCTTAGGTTTGGCCGGATATTACAGACGGTTTGTGAAAAACTTCTCCCAAATCGCCTTACCATTCACACAACTAACAAAGAAAGAGGCTAAATTTGAGTGGACCAATGATTGTGAAGGGAGCTTTGAGGCACTTAAAGACTGGCTAACTTCTGCACCGGTCCTGACCATTCCAAATGAATCAGGATGACTGATTGTCTATTGTGATGCCTCAAATATTAGATTGGGCTGTGTGTTAATGCAACACGGAAGGGTAGTTGCCTATGGGTCACGACAGTTGAAGGATCATGAAAGAAATTACCCAACTCACGATCTGGAATTAGCTGCTGTAGTGTTTGCATTGAAAATCTGAAGACATTACTTATATGGTGAGAAATTCTTGGTTTATTCCGATCATAAAAGTTTAAAATATTTATTCTCTCAAAAGGAACTGAACATGAAGTAGCGAATGTGGATTGAATTTCTGAAAGATTATGACTGTGAAATCCGGTATGAGCCAGGTAAGGCCAATGTAGTCGCCGATGCACTAAGTCGGCAACCAGGTATTTTGGCAAGGATGCAAGTCAAGCAAATGGAGATGCTGGACTGTCTAAGGTACTATGACATCCGACGATATGTTCAAGGAAAGCGAATGATTTTAGCATACCTTCAATTCCAGCTGGATGTGATAGATGAGGTTAAGGGAGGTCAGGCGAATGATTCTTTCCTGGTAAATATCATAAGTGATCTGGACAAAGATTCCCGACGTGATTTTCATGTTAAGCCGGACGGAGCATTAAGGTTTATGGATCGATTATGTGTGCCGGACAATAAAAAATTGAAGGAGAAAATTTTAAAGGAAGCCCATAGATCCCGGTATACAATCCACCCGAAAATCAATAAGATGTACCAGGACCTAAAGAAAACATTCTGGTGGAGGAATATGAAGAGGGATATTGCAACTTACGTGGAAAAATGTCTTGTATGCCAACAAGTAAAGGCCGAAAGAAAGAAGTCGTCTGGGTTATTACAACAAATGCTACTTCTAGGCTGGAAATGGGAAGATATTGCCATGGACTTTATGACCGGCCTACCAAGGACACCAAGAAAATATGATGCTGTTTGGGTTATTATTGACCGGATGACAAAGTCAGCCCATTTTCTGGCAATCCGGACAACTTATTCCCGTGATAAACTGGCCCAACTGTATGTAAACGAGGTTGTCAGGCTTCATGGTGTGCCTGCCTCTATTGTATCAGATAGAGACCCTCGCTTTGTTTCAAAGTTCTGAAGAGTCTACATAAAGAATTGGGAACAGAATTAAAATTTAGTACCGCTTATCATCCGCAAACTGACGGCCAGTCAGAACGGACGATTCAGATCCTCGAGAATATGTTAAGGGCCTCGGTACTAGAGATGAAAGGGACTTGGGACAATTTCTTAACTTTGGCAGAATTCGCATATAATAGCAGTTATCAGGTCAGCATAGGCATGGCTCTTTTTGAGGCCTTGTATGGAAGAAAATGTAGATCACCAATCCACTGGGAGGAGTCCAGAGATAAAAGGATTTTGGGTCCAAAAATTGTTAAGGAGACGACGAAAAAGATAAAATTAGTGCATGAGAATCTAAAAGTAGCCCAGAGTAGACAAAAGAGCTAAGCAGACCGGAGGAGATTTACATTAGAATTTGAAGAAGGTGATTTTGTATTCCTAAAGGTGTCACCTTCTAAAGGGACGTACAGATTCGGGGTAAAAGGAAAGCTGAAACCACGATTTATTGGCACTTTTGATATTTTAGAAAGGATCGAAGAAGTGGCCTACAGACTTGCACTCCCACCAAGCTTGGCAGAAGTATATGACGTGGTTCATGTATCAATGCTTAGGAAGTATGTCCATGATCCTACTCATGTAATTAAATTCGAGCCTCTGGCAATTGACAAGGATTTTTCTTAAGTAGAAGAACCAGTACAGATTTTATATCGAAGGAAACAAAGGCTACGCACCAAATCAATCTCTTTAATAAAAGTACTCTGGAAAAATCAATCACCCGAAGAAGTAACTTGGGAATAAGAGGAAGAGATTCGGAACAAGTATCCCTATCTATTTTCTGGAGGTTAGTAACTTCATTTAAAATTTTGAGGACAAAATTCTTGTAAGTGGGAGAGACTGTAATGGCCTAGATCCTAGAAGATAGAAAATCCCCGATGTCAAGTTACAATTACCAAGGAAAAACGAGTTAAGGATAGTAATCCGATCAACAAGTGTTGACCGGAAGGCGTGAAAGAGTAATTCAGACAACGAGTGTTGACCGGAAGGCGTGATGAAGGAGTAATCCGGTCAACGTAAAATGTTGACCGAAAAGCGTGAATGGAAGGAAGGACAGGAAAGAGGAAAGTAATCCGGTCAACGCCAGTTAGTTGACCGGAATGTATTTAAATGAGAAACAAGAATCCGGTCAAGGTCATTTAACCAGAAATTAATAAGGAAACTCTTTGGAAATGTAGAAATCATAAATAACCTGAAAATTAATAAGAAAACTCTTTGGGAATGTAAAGCCATAAATAACATACTCTGAAACATCCCCCCTGTGTAACCAAACCAAACGACGGTCGCCAGACCCAAGGCCTGTAAATAAGAACTAGAAGGCCTGTGAAAGAGGCACACAATAGAGTTTTCTAGTAAATGGAGACCAAAAGTTCAAGGTGAAGTAAAAGAAATCTAGGCAAGAGTACTCACCCCTGTTTTAGGTTCATGTTTATGCATGTTTACAATGTTAGTATATCTGATATTTTTATGAATTTATGTTTCAGTATGCATGATGTTTGTTCTGTTCCTTTGATTTAAGGAAGAATCGTTGTTAATCATGATGTTCAATTGTGTTCTCTTGAAGTATGATTATTTGTCGACTTATATGAATTTTGATAATTGCATGTTTAAAGAAAAAACTTCCAACCCTTGAGAAAAAGAACTCTGGCCTTCAGTAAAAAGAACTCCGGCTTTCAGTAAAAAGAACTCCAGCCTTTTGAGAAAAGAACTCCGATTTTTAGTAAAAAGAACTCCGGCTTTTAGAAAAGAACTCCGGCTTTTTAGAAAAGAACTCCAGCTTTTTAGAAAAGAATTCCGGCCTTTTTAGAAAAAGAACTTCGGCCTTTTTAGAAGAAGAACTCCGCCCTTGTTAGAAAAGTACTCCGGTTTTTAAGAAAAAGATTTCTTACTTTGACGAAAAAGACCTCTGACTTTTACTCAAAGAATCTTTGACTTAAAGATGATTAAAAGGCTATACGGACTTCAATTGTTGAAGTTAAAGAACAAATGCTATAAGAACAAGGAAAAACGTATGTAATCTGGACAACAAGTGGAACTCTACGACTTTCGAACTATGACGGATGGCCATCAAAAGACATGAACTAAGAACCGAGTTTCCATTAAACTTGCTGTTAAAGATAGATAAAGGATATTGGAGTGACACTTGAGGATTGCCTCCTGACCCACGGGGGGAGGCTTTTGGTGGCATAAGACTTTTGGACCACGGCCCGGTATGCCGGGTTAAAGGCATTACCTCCCGCCTCAGGGAGCATAATGAGAGGATACGACCTTAGGTTGTGGGGTAGCACACAACCCTTTCTCGATGTTGTCTGCTCCCGTCCGGTCTCTAAAGATTATAAGAATTTCGAATAATTTTTATGAATCTTCTAAAGACAAGGTAAGAAGAATAAGAATAAGGAAATTCTGAACTAAAGAAGAAATTACATGATAATTTTATATGTTAAAATTAAAATATAAATCCTTACTTTGATCTGATTATATGTATATTTTTGTTTTCTGCATGTGAGTATCTTGTTGGGCTTTATAGCTCACTCTTGCAAATTTTTAGATGACGAGAGACTTATGGAGGATGAAATTGAGTATAACCATATGAAGTAGCTAGACGGCATAACTAGCTGGAGCTGATCAATAAAGAACTTGATGTTTTTCTTTTGATATTTTGAGAAGACTTGTAGAACAGTTCCGCTGTATAAAAATTTATGGTTAATAGTATATTTCCGTAATTGCTTTATGGATGAATGAAATTGATATTTCTAGTAGCATCTCATGTCATGTCAAGGTCTTCATGTCCGACCAACCTTGATGTTGGCCGGCCAAGTTTGAAATAAAACTCGGAAGGCCAGCTCATGTAGTTCGGCCTCAAGTGATCCTATGTATAAAAGAAAGGCTTATTCATATGAAAGAAAAGAAAATTTTTTATGTCCACCTAGTTGTTTTCTATTATCTATTTTGATGCAAGGATTTAGGCTTGACGGCGGCTTTATGCAGTGGAATAAGGTTGGTCCGTCACATGCTGTATTTGTTAAATTTAGTTGTTTCCGCAAGTCTATATATTTTAATTATATACTTAGTGCCATCTTATCTGAACCGACGTCATACTCGAAGTCATGAAGTCGGTGCTACATGTTGCTGATTGTGGCTATAGATCTTGTGGAGTTGTTGTGTTTGTCTGGATGTTGGGATTCATATCGGGTGAGTTTCTGGTTGTGTCAGAGTTGTTTGGGAAGGATTATTATTGTTGTACAAGTTATTTAATAAGTTTTGTATTCGGCAGACGTCTATTTTACAGACAGAACTCTGCCAAATTTTTGGCAGAGAATATGGTCTGTCACAGCCCACTTGAGGCCTAGCCTTCAAACGGTCAACTGGTCATACTTTCGGTCAACGGGAGCATCGACCATCTTAAGAGCAAGTCAACCGTCCTACTATTGGGCTTCTCCTGTCTCACTTATCCTTTTGTCCAGTCAACGGCTGGCGTTGACTGTCTAGGCACACAATAGGTCATTACAGATTTGGGTCGTTCATCCTTCTTGGCTAGACCATTATTAGCATACCCATCACTAGCCTCTATGCTGGTGGTCTGGGACTCTGACCTCCAGCATGTTTGAGATGGGTCCCGAGTGGCTTGGTTATCTACCTAAGGTGACTTTGTGAGAAAACTGGTGAAGACTCTTGGTCTTTTGATCGTGTTGCATGCAATTGCTGACCATAAAACCAAGATCCGGAGAACTAGTTTAGAAGTTCATTGATCAGATTCGTTGACCATCTAGGCCATAATTTGGGGTACTGGCAAAGGGAGCGGTCACCGGATTTGTTGACCACTTGGACCAAAATCCGAAGAACTAACGAGGAAACATTGACTGGATTCGTTGACCGTCTAGGCCAAAATCCGAAGAATTGGTGAAAGAAACGTTGACTGGATTCGTTGACTGTCTAGGCCAAAATCCGGAGAACTGGCAAAGGAAGCATTGATTGGATTTGTTGACTATCTAGGCCAAAATCTGGAGAACTGGGGAAGGAAGTTGAATTAACGCGCCATCATGCTACCGGACTATCATTCGAAAAGTTGGCCACGTGAATGCCAGCAGTGAATTTATGCCCGATAATTATTATGCCAGAGGATCTGATTCGACTGCACCCATTCAGGAAGTGACACGTATCAACAATGATGGGCATATGTTTACGAGATGGTTATCCTTCTCTGGCATTGACATTCCTTTAAATGGTCCATCCGTTACTTTCAAACTTCCCACGCTTTCCTTCAACTTTCCTTCCTGAAAATTTCTACATATTATATAACCTTCTTGCTTCCATTTTCATGGCTCCCTCTGTAACCCAGATTGCTTCGGTGATCAAAGCCAATGAAATGAGGGAGTTGTACGTTGAGTACAACATTCCCAAGGCAATTGTCTGCTCGGTGAGGGAGATAGGGCATGCTCTCCTCCTGAGGACTACATCACTATATATGAGGCCCACTTGAGGAGTGGGTTATATCTCCTAGTTCGTAACGAGTTGCTAGATATCTTAACCACCCTTCATATCCCCATAGCACGATTTTATGCCAATGCTATGCGTTACTTGTGTACACTCTGCATCTTTCTCCGCCAACATTCAAAGTTGCTGACGCTAGAGGCGGTCAGGGTGATGTTTCAATTCATCCAGGGTAGAAAGTGAGTGTCCCTGTCCCCATGAGGACTCCAAATCAGCAGTGCTATATATGACTCTCTAAAGAACTAGTAGAATCGGTTCTTCTATATTCATGTTGATTCGACCTGGCTCTTGGCCAGAGATTGGGGCAGGGTGTCTGATATTTACACTGGGACACCCACTGCCAAGGAGACTGCAATGGTGGAGCCGCTTTTGGAGCTGGTGGAGGGCCACCTTCTTGAGTTCTAGAGAGACCACTTGGTTTCTTGTGAGGAGGCCAAGAAGGCACAATGGGGACCACCTTCTCTAGTGTAGAAGATGAAGGTGCCTTCTTGCAAGAGGAAGGCGGGCGCCATTACAATCGTGTTTGTCGGCATGCCTTCCTACGAGGAAGCTCCAGAAGTCTAAGGTAGAAGAAGGCAACAACGGTGATGCCTTCTTCTTCTTCCTCCATAGAGCCTGACTATATTATGGTTGGGTAGTTCACTGGGACCGGAGATAGCTTCAGTGCAGGTGGAGTTGAGGCTGTTGTGGAGGCATATAGGGCAAGGCTACACTACACTCTGAGTAGCGCTGTTCTTGCTCTGCCACTGCCGGAGCATTTGGCCGTGCCATCGGAGTTATCCACGGAGTCTTCAACTGAGCAGGTTGCTTGGTTGCCTATGAAGCCAGCCACTACAGAGCTCTTGGAGGTGCCTGCAGAGCTTCCCATCGCACAGGCTATTGAATTATCTTAGGAGCCTACTGCTGGTGAGCCTTAAGAGGCGTCTGAGGTGCCAACCGTCAAAGTACCCCAAGAGGCGGTTGGCGTCAGTGTTAAGCTGACGAAGGAGCTTGCCGTTAGAGAGCCTGTTGAGGTAGTGGGCCTCACTGTGGAGGCGCCAGAGGAATCTGCCACCAGAGAGCCTGTTGAAGCAGTGGACCTCACGGCAAAATTGCTGGAGGAGCATACGGCGGAGGCCACTGCTGGGCCAATCTAGGAGATTTCTATCTCTAGTCCTCTGCTGCTAGGCCTAAGGTCACGGAGTAGGCCGGTGAGATTGGTGTGGAAAGTCTAGAAGGTAAACCTTCACAATTTTCCTTCTCCTTTTTCTCTCCGGTGCTAATACTTAGTGTCTTTGTAGGGGGAGAAAATTACGAATGCAGTCACCAAGGGACTACACCAGCGGGACCCGGTGATCTCTAATTGAGATAAGGAGATTGCTTGGCTTGAGGAGGAGATGGAGTAGCTGACGACGAAGCATCAGGAGGGCACAGCCGCTCTCCAATCTGTGCTGTCAAGTCTGAAAGCAAAAAACGTCAGACTGAAATAGGAGAATATCCTGCTGAGAGAGGCTGTGTTGTCAGGTCTGGAGGAGGAGAATGTCAGACTGAAGGAGAAGAACGTTGATTAAGAGAAGACAATGACCAGGCGGTGAGGCGTATTGATCAACTCGCGGGTCAGATGATATCACAGGAGAACGAGTTGACTACTCGTATACGCCCCCATGAGTTTTTCAACATGCTGGTGGCACGGTTGTGGGAATGTGTCAACCTTTGCTAGCACATTGCACAGTTGGTTGACCCTAACTTTCTAGTGGAGTATCTTGACTCATCAAATCGGTCTGACATGCATCGTGAGAGCCTCGTGGGATAGTCCTGGAGTGGTAAGGGGCCGCCACCTCCTCCCCTGGGGGCTCTGCACCTCCGTAGATTTTGTACTTTTTTCTTTTTTGAAATTGTTATAATTGTACAGATTTGATTGTTAAAATAGGCATTTTATTGGTTTTATGTGTCTTTGCTTTTGTTACCATTTTTCAAATACTTGTTCTTGTGTTGGACGGCCGACTTGGTGTGCTGCACACAAATTAGTCGTCCACCTTCTTTGAGACATTCGTGGTGCTCTTTGATGGACTTAAGTCTTAGAGTAGATATCAAGGTGAATCTTGATATCGGGTTAAGCCTGTTCTATACTAGTATGTGAGTAGAGGCTCGATGGAGCTCCCTAAGTGTAAACTTTGGCGGCCAGTTTTTGGATGGAGTGCTTTTGCTGCTATTGACTGTCATTGACTGACCATGCTATTTCTTTGTTTAGGAGGTTGTCACATGTGCTGTTTAAACCCCCTAAGTTTTTGACCGCGAACGGGCCTTATACAGAACATCACATATGTTAAAACTCCTAACAGTTGAAGAATAATAATGTATCATATTGACATTCTCATCCTCCATAAAAGGACTTTATCGAGTGCTCAATTTAAAGTGGTTTATAAGTGGGGTGTTCACTACTTAAGATTTTTTCGTGTTGAAACATTAAAGTATCTTTTAAATGTAACCTTTTTGGAACATCCAAAGTTCTTTCGCCTTCCAATAACAAAAAATTCTTATACTAAGAATTTGTTTTGTTGACTCTAAATCTTTCATAGCAAAATGCTTCTTCAATTTACTAATCTAGGAGATATTCTATCCCATAATAAGCATATCATCCATATAGAGTAAAAGGATAACAAAATCCTCTTTCAAGTATCATTGAACGAAGATACAATAGTTTAAAGTGTTCTTCCTGTAATCTTGATTCATCATTACTAACTTAAACTTCTTATACCATTATGGTCTTATTTTAGCCTATAAAGGCTCCTTTTAAGTTGTATATTAAATGCTCCTTTTTACTAATTCCAAACTCCTCCAATTGCACCATATAAATTTCCTCCTCAAATCTTCGCTGAGAAAAGTCGTCCGTATATATAGTTGTTCAACCTTTATATCAAGAGTTGTGGCTAACCCAAGCACAACTCGAATAAAAGATATCTTCACAACAAGAAAAAAAATCTTCTTAAAATCGATGCCCTTCCATTAGCTAAAACCTTACATAGCCATTATCGCATCATATCTTGTAATATCCGTTTCTTGTCCGATTTAATTGATATTACCAATTTCTTTTTGGCTAAATTGGATATATTAAAAATAATTATGTAATATGAAATTTAAAGGATATTCAGAATAAGAAAGCAGATTAGTGCCTAAGATACACGTAACACATGCTTGAGCGCAGGTTCTAGATTGGGGAGCACTCGATGAATGCTTGAGGCGGCACATGAGCATAAGATCTAGAGTAAGAGCCCTCAAGGGACACCTGAGGGAGCGCTTGTGCGTGCATGGGCTTAGGCGCGGTGCCTGACGTGTGCCTAAGCAGTGTTTGTGCGCCAATTCAGCTATATAAGGCCTGACGTGCACTGTTTCGGTCATTTTTCACAGGAAGGAAGAGAATGAGAGAGAAAGAGAAGGATAATGAAGAAAGAGAAAGAGAAGAAGAGGTAGTTCAATGCATCATTTTTCAGATTTATTTAGTTAGAGATTGAGGTAAGTATTCTTACATTCTATTCTTGATCTATTTTTATTTTTTATTATTTTGACTTACATTTGGTGATTTTAGTATACACGCATATCATTTTACTTTCTCTGCTTATTCTACTCGTGCATGCATGCAAATTTATCGAAGGATTTGAGATTTTTTTTTAATTTTGTTGATATTCATGGAATTCCCTTTTTTATAAAATTTAGGTAAATATTTTGATTTATTATGCTCATATATATATGTATAATTGTAAAGAAAAAGTCATGAAACTAGCATATGGGCTGCATATGTAGTATCCATGCACTATACTTCAAGTCGAACTCCATCTTTGTTAAATGATCCAATATATGACCTTTTCTGAAGGAAAAGCTTTGTGATTTATGATCTTTCTAAGTGAAAGTTTCAATCTTATTTGCCAAATAGGAAAAGTTTTATAATATGTGATATAGAGGTCTTTTCTGATTTGTATTTTATGAGAATTATCATAAGAAATTTAATAAAAATAAATTATTCAGATGTCTTAATATATCAGACAAATTTGAGGATTACACCTATCATTCACGGGTAATAAAAGAAAGTGCTGTGCAGTCTCGTCTATAGGAAATAATATACAGTCGATCGCCTATGGGTCTAAATAGTAGTGATATCGTCTCAAATTATCAAAAGTACGTATAACTCTTCTTCAAATTAGTCTTTTGGTTTTTAATTATCTGATTTATACATATTTTAGATTTTTGATATATTTTACTTGTATTGATTTGTATTTAAAATTTCGATTGAGATTCGTAGGTTTTGCCCACTATTGTGATTCGGTTGGTCTCATATAATTGGAACTTATGACTTTTGTTTGGGATTATACTTTTGAGTATGAGACCACATTCAAACTTCTGTTGACGGGCTTTTGGATTATAGTTTTATGTGTTTTGTATATATTTATCGACCCTCATCCTGATTTTGGACACATTTATTTATTATATTATATACTGATACTTGTTAAATTTTCAACTTATATTTTTATTATTCTTATCCATTCAAATTATTAGGCTTTTCATACGTTGCAAGGAGTTTGGACACAATTTTGATAGAACTTTCGTCTATTTTGAAGAGTATTTCCTTGTTGTTTAGACTAAAATCATATTAATTGTATTTTCGATACTAAGAGATGGTTAGGTGTTGGCTTATGGTTCTGTATGAGATCAGTTGGATCATTTTGTTATTTGGTAGTGTATATTATTGGTTAGTGTCAGATCGGTGGTCCGATAGTATTATTGGTTTGTCGCCTTTTCTCGCGATATTGTGCTGTAGGTTGTAACCAATTGAATTATTCGGATAAATGGTCCGGGAGATCCTATAAATGTTAATATTATTATTATTGTCATTTTGGATTATATTGATATTGTGTCGGGTCACACCTAGATTTTAGAGTTTATTTTTTGTTATTACTTTATTTTTAGGATTTAAACTTTATGAATTATAATTATTCTGGATTATTTTTAGGATCTATTTTGTTCTGGAGCCGTGACATATCTTGGTTAAAGATTATTTTCTTCGAACTTTAAGTGAAAAATTTACTTATTTTTCAATGCTCATTTATCTTTAGGAAACTTAATGAGCTTAAAAGTATACTTTTCATGCAAATGCAACATTTCGTCTTTTCTGTCATACATCTATTCATCTTGTGGTTTTCCTCCATCATTTTATCAAAGTATTTGGACTCTTTACCATCAGTTAGTGACATATACTTATCAACCAATAAGTGTGAGGAGGGACACCGATGATTTATGGATCGTTAGAGTGGGATGATTGGTGTAGGATCAAAAACATCACGGTGAACATTATTGTGGATATTATAAACATCAATATCACCCTCCTCATCAAAGGTGGGAGTCTCATGATGTTCATTGCTTTCATAATCTCCTAGAGTATCATCTTCAATTTGAAATGGCGTCAGTGCCAATGGTATAGGATTTGTATAATAAAAGAGGTCATTATTGTTGTTGGAGATTAACGTCTCTATTTTATCAATATTCTCAGTAGTGTTGTTTTCAACAAATATTACATTTCTAAACCTTACAAGCTTCTTTATCAGATCATAGTACCAATAGCCAAATTTATTTTCCTCGTAACCGAGAAAGATGCACCTGTCTTCGTATCAAGTTTTGACCTTTCATTTTTTAGAATATTGATAAAAAAACTTGTATCCAAATATGCACAAATGATCATAAGAGACATCCTTTTCAAATTACATCTTGTCTGACACATCACCATATAAGAAACCATTAGGTGAGAGGTTGATTACATTAGTCATGACATTCAAGGTTTCTCCTAAAATAATTCAAGGAGTTTTGCCTTCAAAAGTAGACAGCAAATTCTTTCAAACTAAGTTTGATTCATTCTCTTGGTCACACTATTTAGTTGTGGTATCTTTGGTATAATCTTTTAATGTCGTATCTCATGCAACAGATAATACGTATCAAGTACCCTAATGTATACTCTTCCATTGTCACTCCACATACATTTTAGCTTTTTTTAGTGTACCTTTTCACCAATGTATGAAGTTGTTTCAAGTACCAAGAGCTTAATCCTTCGCCTTTAATGGATACACCCATAATTTTTTTCGAACAATTATCAATAAATGTTATAAAATGAAGTGCTCTACAGGATTTTTTTTTTTTTTTTACCTTGAAAGGACCACATATGTCGGTATGCACAAGCTCGAGAAGATACGCCTTCTATGTAGATGAGCTTCTATGGAATAAAACTTTTCATTGCTTTCCGGCCATACAATGAGAACATGTATTTATCTTTGCCTTTTTCACACCCAAAAGAAGGTTCTTCCTCAGTAAGTAATTGAGCCTCATCTTGTTTATGTAAGGATTGAAATTTCAGAAATATACTTATTATGATAATTATATTATGAACTGAAAAATTAGAGATTTATCCCAGGATGCA
>JAODPA010121672.1:0-17986 GCA_025585075.1 Nepenthes mirabilis | reverse complement strand
AATGAGGGTACGATGGGTAATTTCATTGACTGTTTTCTGTGTTTTCACAGAATGCTCTCCTTTCCGTCTCTGAGTCTATCTAGGGCTCATCTCAAATCCTCAATCCGATGCTGATTCACATTGAATAAGAGATTGATTTTTTTTTTTTCCGACATTTGTATCAAATCAGGTTTTTCTGATTTAGTTGCTATTGCCAGCCCAAGCTTTGACTGGGTTGAAGTATTCATGAGGTTGGTTTTCTTTTACTATTGAATCCTTGATTAAGCTTCCAATCAATCTTGGTGAAGAAAGATTATGCAAGGAAAAATCAATCTCAATATTATTATTGTATCAATTATGTTTTCAATCTTCTTATATGTCGAGAATTCGATGTCTATAAGAAACCAGTTGATGTTTTCATATTTCGTCGGGTGCATCCAATTGGGGGCTTTTGTTTAATGTGATAATGGGAACTTACTTGAGCGCTGGAGTAACGGAGTTTGCTTCGTTGAAAGTTTGGTTGGTTTTTTTAATTTGTTCGACTTTGAGTAAAGCTCCCATGTATTTTTTTGTCAATTATTTTTGCGTTCGCTTTGAATCTTGATTGAGCTACTTAGGATCTGGATTTTCTATGTAATGTCCTGACTATATTTACTCTAGCATGCCTTTTCTCGTGCAACAGAAAATTATGGTACTAAAGATTCTGTTTTGGGACACTTTTATATTGAATATCTGTTATTTCTCAATTATCTCCCACGGATCGAGTTTTCAATTCAGTGGGCACCATCGTGCTTGGGTTCTTTCTGGATTGATTGGTTGTTGCCCTTAATTACGTGAGGTATTATGTTGTAGGGAGAAGATTTGGCTCGTGACGGTGGAGTTATTCTGTTAAAGATTTTGGGTTGGCTAGATTCTTGTCCAGAGTCGACATGGATGCTAGCAGAATTGCAGGGGGAAGAGTATTCCGCAGTAGGGAAAGAACATCTTATGCTCCTTACCAGAGGGATCGCAGGAGTTTCAGGTATTCAGTCCCTATTTGGACCGTCAACGTTCAATCTATCCCTAGGTTATGCTTTTCCTTTTCAGTTTTTGTTTCCCCAGGGGTGGTTTCTTGTAAGTTTACACTGACCTTTCAAATATTTGGATTAAGTCTGAAAGTCATTATTGTTACTATGTTATTGCGAAATTGGCTGTCCTGAAATTTTGTTTGAAGTACTGCGAATTTCATAGCGTATGGATTTTATAGAGAGCTATTTTAGAGTGGATTTCTTTGATTTTGTGTACTTTTGTTTCTTGAAGGGCCTTTCTGTTTTGTTGAAAGTGAAGTTCTAACATTTCTGTTACTGCTTTGATCTCATCAATGCGCATTATCACTGGCATTGCCGATTCTATTTAGATTATCAAAACTGTGATTTTTATATGCTGTCTCCTTTGGACTTTTGCCATCCATTATACTTAGAATATGTTCATTATCTATGATTATTGCTCTGGTGCCACTAAAGGAGGTTCAAATGCCTACCTTTATGGAAGCTTTCAATGGAATGCCTAGAGACAGATCATTGGACCGCTTGCTTTATCAGCCTTGCTTGCACTTCAATGTTTCACTTTGCAACATACTGATGATCAATGAAAGTAGACACTTTGCCATTATCCCAGTATAAGAGGTATACAAAAAAATATTCCACACTCCAAAGCCTAGAGCATTTGATGATTGCTCCAGAGGGAAATTCAGCAGAGGACATGTGACTTTTGGATGATAAAGAGAGAAGGTATGTTCATTGAGAATGAAGTGTCCTTAAGTTTTCTCTCGTTAGTGGTGAGCCTTTGTGCAAGGGCAAGGCTGTTTTATTGTAATTTGGAGGTTGCTTATTGGAACAATGAAAACTACATGTCTGCAATGTTGGGGTAAGGCTACTTATGTTTGATTATCCGAAAGCCCACGATGTTGGAGCTTCATATATTGGCCAGTCCCTATATTGTCCAAGTACTAGAGGTTTCTTAACCTATCCTCAACAACAAGTTAGCAATAATCTTAATAGCATAAGTTTGAAACTGATTCAAACTTAACTTATGTAGCACTGCCTTGATGATTCCTTGAGGACATAAATATAACTTTTAAGAAACTACGACTTATCATGTTTCCCTTCAATGATAAAACCAAGAGGTTAATCCATATCGATACCTTCTAGTTCTCTGATGAGAATGCTACTTGGATGCCTACTTGAGACAATTCCAAGTCTAAACGAGAAACTATAGCTAGGATTAGTGAATATAGCAAAATCTTCCACAGGAGAGAATGCCTATTCATAGATAATATCCTGTATTTGGGTGTAGCCTTTTGCTGTCAATTGACCCTTGTATAGGTCATTTCGTCCATCAGCCTTGCACTTAATCTTGAAAGCACTTTGTTTCCAATTGATTTTTTCCTAGGTGAGAGATCAACCAATCCCACAGTTTTCTTTCTTTTTTGTCTATGGAATCCATCTCATTACTTATAGGAGCATGCTAGTCATTTTTCCACAGTTTGGTTAGCTAATGTCTACTCATAAGCTGTTTGCTCTTTAACCAACTCAAAGGGTGCATGAAAACATTTCCTCCTTCATTTGAAAATATTGACGAGGAATTTGAGCGTTGTAATATCTATGCAGTCAAGGACCTTAGGCATTGATTTTTGTGGTTTAAAATTTATAGATGTGCTTCTGCGATGCTGTAACTCACTCCTACTAACCTTGATGATCTGTGGACAAGGTAATTTCCCACCATTGCTGAGAGAGGGTAGGATTTCTTCTTTTGCTACATTATTATGGTGGGGATTTAATATTACAAGATTTCACTAATGTTGATTGGGGTGTGACAGAGTCCACAGTGCATCTGCCTGTGTTAATCTCTTATATTTGCACGTGGGTCTATAACTTGGAGTGTTAAGAAGGAAGATTTTGCTTTCATATCCACTTTGGAGTGAGAACATTTTGCTGGTTGTGCAGTAACTCAAGAAACTATTTGGTTGAGAAGCATCCTGCAGGCCGCAAAGTACGGTTATTACAGCTGTACTCTATTATTACAGCTAAGGCTTTTGAGCTTGAAGTGGTTCTTTGTGATAATATGACTGCAATAGAATATGCAACAGATCCTGAACTTCACCATTAAACCAAGCATATTAAGATCCGTTTGCACTGCACTCGAGATACAGTTAAGCAATGAAAATGACTGTCACTGCATCATAAATGTTAACTGTTGTCTAAATAATGAGAACTGATGCCAAACTCTTAAACTATGTGCATCCTGTTGTAGATGATTGCAATTCCACATATATTTCCAGAGTTCTTAGTTGTTGTGGGGTTATTCTGATTTGGTTTCTTTCTGTTGAGTGCGTTTGTCAGGTTTAAAACACAATAAAGTTGGCATGGGCTTCATGTGATGGATTTGCTTGAATTATATCGTTGTGTGTTTACTAACTGCCAAAATGATCTCACATTTTGATTTCAGGCAGCAAAATTATTTGTGCAAGAACTGTAAGCGCCCTGGGCATTTTGCCAGGGAATGTCCAAATGATGCTGTCTGCAACAACTGTGGACAAGCTGGGTAAGTTATGTTCTTGCAATGCTCAACTTCTCTTTTCCTGCAACATCCCTTCAATTAACCACCACCATATTTTAAAGTCTTCTACAAGATATGATTTGGACAGGGAGTTTTATTTATTTAGTGAGTGTATTAATATTTCTATCTGCATTCATCCTTATCTTCATTTGACCTCTTAGGGTGATTCATTTTTATGACTCTTGAGTTTGTTCAGGCATTGTTTGTTTCTAATACAAGCATGGCCTTATTCCATTGTTGTCTGGTTTTATGCCTGTGAATAATCAATCAGCCCAGTCTGGGTTATAAATTGAATCTGCTCAGTGAAAATTCGGGCTTGGAAAGAACTTTCAAGGAGTAGTTGAAAATGCTTACAGAACAACTCTTTGTTCCACTGGTTTTGTTATTGATTTTTGCTACTTGGTGATTAAATCTGAGTTGATCATATTTATCGCTAGGCTGGCAGATTATTCTACCTGTCAGAAAGGTGCAACAAATGGTTATTGCTGAACAAGGTTATGACAAGTGGTCCAACACCCCAAATTCCTTAAAGCTATTCAGCCTTCTAAAATTCGGTATAGGAAGGTATTTATTGATGTAATCATTTGGAATCAAGATGAAATAATTTATGAAATAGATTTCTATCCTATGTCTTATTTAGAATTTGTTAATAAATTGAATATGAAAATAAAGCTTGAGTCTTGTGTGCTAAATGTAGTCTGAGAGGGAATTTGAGCTGTGAGGGACTGCAGGGAGCATGCAGTTCTTGAACTATGGCCTGATACATTTGTTGGGCTCGGACTTTTGCTCCATGTTCTTGATAAACTAGATACCAGAGTTATGGTTCTCTTGTGAGACACTTGTATTGCATTTACCCTGATAAGGTATTGGTAATCTTCATAAGTGTTGATCGCCGCCCATGAATAACCTTTATCAGGAGGAAAGGGAAACAAGAAAAACCATGATGAAACTTCTCCTTCTACTTAAGTCCTGTTCATGGGATATATTTATTGACCATTTGAAAGATATACCGCCACTTCTGTCCTCATGCCTTACTAGCTGGTTCTGGCTGGAGGTAAAAGTTTTAAGCTGGACAGTAAAATCAGTAGTGGTGTAAAGTAGTAAAGATGGACTGAGTTTGACAAATTTGGTTGTGATGAGGTGTTCAAGTGATAGTTTGAAATGAGGTGGCCATCCGAATAGGATGGAAATCCGATTCAAGGGAGATTGTTGCTATTATTGGCCCAATGTGGACGGCATTTGAAGAGTGAGTAGTGGCATTAGCATAAAACACAAGCAGGGATGGTGGTGGTGCAAAGGGACATATCCTTATCTAGTGTAGTTCTTCTACCCCATCTTGACCGGCTTCTTATCACTATACAATTTGTTTTTGACAGCTTTTGATAAACATTTAGATATTTAAAATCTAATTATATGCATAACGAGACATTTGTGTAAAGGAAATAATTGCAGTTATTTTTTGGATCTTTAGCAGTCAATTACCTAATTTTAGGATACTATTGTTTTTCAAAATAATTTGTCTTTTTTTTTTTCCTTGTAGTAATTTTATTTAGTTGTTATTTTATTGTTCTGATTTTTGGATGATTTTAGTATTTTATGACGAGAAAATGGTATATGCTAGCATATTTAGATTTTTTTAATTTCTTGTTTTCCAAGTTATATTACTCTATGAACCATCCTTTGATGTACTTTTTAATTGGGAAATTTAGCAGAATCTTAATAGAAGTTAAGTTTGTTTCCTACTAGGGATGACTATCAATTGGTATTGGAACCAAGATGATCCAAAGCCATCCTTTAGAATTGTTTGTGCTTCTGTGTTAGTCAGTCACCTTTTCCAATAGTACGATAACAACAACGATACTGCCATAACACCAAACAGTGATTGTGGGAATTTGTGACCTCAACCCTTTCCACCAGCAAATTCCACCCTCCACGAACTCTACCCATCCACCGTGCCACCACTTCAGTGAGCTGACAACAGCAAAACTAACCAACCTAAACTTCCGAAACACGCTCACTGGCAGTCCCAGAGCTTCACTATGAGCCTTAGTTGTGTCCCGTCAATTGTGCAAAGACCCCAAATATGTGAACCCTGCACCTCAAGTTGCCCACCAATTTGCTCGGAATTCACTGACTAGTTTTTCCCAAACCACCTTTGCTCATGCCAGCGACAGCTGCGCGAGGACCCTTGCACATCGTGCACTACCACTGCCCCTATATGAATAGAGAAAAGAAGGTCGTGGGTCTGGAGTAAACAGTGACCATGGAGCCTTGCTCTATTTTGTTGCCAGCAGAATCCTCGTTTTACTTTGACCTTTAGCCTCTGCACAACCGAACTTGTTATGTTCTTTTGAACAAATTCAACAGGATTTATGGTGGGAAGAAAATGTCATGGAAAGGATTATTGACAGGGCCATGATAAGATCGGGCAGTGTTTGATGATTCCAGTAGGAGAATAAAGAAATATTTTTGATATTTGTGATGACTTGTGAACTCGGATTACAATGGATATGCCTTCATCCACATTGTAAAGCTAAGTATGAAGTTGAACTGTTAAAAAGAGTTTCCTTATGATGATTTATCATTTATTCAACCCACCTATGAAGGATGTTCAACATAATGAATTTGTCATACCCTATGAGTTCTTCTCAACACAAAACCAAATAATTGTGACGATCCTCTTTTTGGAGCTTGAAATAGCATATTATAGCTCCTTGATTGGTTATCCTCAAACTGACATACTTACAAGTTCCCTGCTTCTTCCAAACTTGAGGACAATTCTTTTAGAAGAAGGGGGAATAATGAGGAATACGCGTAGAGGAAATAATTGTAATTTGGGATCCTTGGTGCCAATCCATTAGTTTCAATATGTTGTTTTAATTAATATAGTTTAGATATTTTCTTACTTTTAGAATATTTTATATTTTTGTGATTAGCATCCTAGCATATTTAGGCTTATTTTTCAGTGTTAGTGTTTTCAAAGTAATATTTCTCTAAATATTTTGTTGTACCTTTTCATTAAGTGATGAATTTAGTAGATTTTAATTGAAGCTGGGCTTGTTCCCTGCAGGGCCCATGGCCTATAATTTATGTTGTTGTTTCGTATCTTCGGCACCTTTTGAGCACTTTTGGCCCACACTTAATAGTTTTGTGGTTTGTGGGTAGGATTGATTGATTGTGATTTTTTTGCTCCCAGTCGTAAAACCTATATTGTCCATTGTGGCTGTTACTAAGTTAGGACTGGTTTTTAAGGTGCTTAGCATCTCTATAAGTTGGTAGTTAAATCGTGGGTTCTTTAGCTTGATGGTTTATTTAGTAGAATGTGTTGGATAATTTAAATAGAGGGGATATTTATTCCCTTATCAAGCTGGAAAGCGGAGCAAGTTGGGTATTTGTTGGATGTGGTCCGAGATTTTTAGACAGAGAATGGAGTATTGAAGATCTATATGCCTGGGTTGTGTGGTGGTGATGAACTGTAGTAGGCTGTAGGTGAACCTTCTATATTAATTGGTGAAATGGGTGGATCCCTCTCTCTTCCATACCTCGGTTTGTTGCCATTCCTTCCAAGTCAACAGAATAACATTTCGGAGAGGAGTGACAGAGCTGTCATGGAGATGGAACAGACAATGTCATTTGCAAAGAGATGGCTGAGAATTTCTTGGTGAATCAGTGAATATTACAAGATGGCTTATAAGTGATGCACAACTCTAGTCTAGAATGTATTTCTCCATGGTTGAAAATATTAGTACAGGTTATGGCCATATTGGACAATATAAGTTGGTATTGGACGTCATGGACATAGGATTTTTTTTTTCTTGTAATCACATTAAAGTGAGTTATATTAAAATTTGACAATTTTTACTTATCTATTTATTAATTGAGGAGTTTGAGTCAATATTATTAAAAATAATCTTGATTTACTTTTAGATCATTGAAAATACTNTTTCTACAAAATATGTGAATTTAGATTTCTTAAAAGATTTAGATATGTTTAAAACGCGTAGATGCTTCCAAGAACAAAAAAAAAAAAAAAAAAGCCAATACATATTTGCAGCTATGTTGTGATATCATCTTATCATGATATGTCGTTAATATGGGATGTATTGCAATATATTTTTAATATCAGAAAATATGGATATTTGGGCCTTTCAGTACTAATAAATATTGGCCAATATTTGAAATATCATATTATATTTTCATCCACTAATGTCTGTAGGGATTTTCCTTTGAGGTTTGAACTAAACCAAAACCCATTTCTAAATGCCCAAAGGTGTTTGGGTCATTATGTCACCACCATAGGACAAAAAATTAGCTGTAACCCGTCATTTTGGCTGCGATGTGCTGGTACATAAATTAGCCATGACTGTGACTATGCGTCCACTATAGTTATGACAATGTTACTGTTGCTTACGATATGCCTGTGTCACCGCAAATTAAAATTATGGTCATCTCCATGGGATTTAAGGGGAAAATGGTGAATCGCTTCTTTGTGTGCTACGTAAATGTGATCCAATGGGTATGGCTGAAGTTATGAGGTTTATAATTAGTTCACAGAATACTAGAGATATTATAGGTGTGGCTTCTGGTGTAATTGGGAGTAAAAAAGGTATAAATATTGCCATTAATTTTCATTCAATCAGATTTGTCATGAGTTGATATACCATCGGAGAAATCATACCATGATAGAAATCAGATGCTAGAAAATGCAGTAGATCATGAGAAAGTTGAAAAGTCAGAATGAGATTTAGACCTGCAGTTTGTCATCAATGCTCTATAGTGTCAATTCGTTTAAGCTACTGGATAGCAAAGACTATCATCTCTAGATTCTCCTCCACAAAGGAACAACGGGAAAAAAATTATGAATTTTGTTGTACTTGGTGAAGTCCTTGAATTATGTAAAGCATGGCAATTTGCTGTATATGAGCCCCCAACAATGAAAAGCTGTCACAATGGAAATAAATGGAGAGAAGAAAATGGAGTTCAAAATGATTGGATAATAAATCATATCTAGGGGTCGACTGTGAATCTTCAAGGTTCAGGTTGAAATAAGGAGGCTGGCTAGTAATAAGCTGTGTAGATAGTATGTGGCATTAATAACCATGAGATCGTTGTTTTTGTTGTAATTATATGATGGTACTGACAAAAGTTTAGTTGCCTTGGATTTTTAAAGAAAATATAACAGTTATCAGCTAAATGTCAAATATCTGTACCAATGGGGAGACATATTTGTAAAACCAAAGGGTTGGAATCAAAGATAGCACTTTGCTTGCGATGCAGCAGAAGTGGTGATTATTTGTGATCTTACCTCATAAATTAGATCCTGTTGTGTTAAACTGCACTTCTGTCTCTTAATGGTTACTGAAGATAGAATTTTGTGGTGCATTCAAATTGTGGATAGATTGGTTCTGTTCCCCCCACCTCCCAAAAAATTGGAATCGGTGATTGGTTGTGACCTTTGTCTACTTTGATCCAAGTAAGGTCAATCATACCTCTATCTTGTTATGGTAATCAAAATTACTACTAGCAACAATGATTGTAGTCTTGAAATATGAAATGCTGCAGGAGCTTAGTATGCCTTTTTGAAATCGAATTGTTTTTTAGGCATGGATGTGATGACGGTAGACATTCTGTGTATTCCAAAGAAAATTGACAGTTTACTCTGAAGAAATTCACGATTGGATGATGAAAATCAATTTTCAACTCCTGTAGTCGATGGAAAACCTACCAACGAGGCAAAGAGAGCAGATGCAAAATCTTATAGATGTGCTGTCTGCTATAGTTAACTTCTACAATACCAGACTTGTCTGCCATGAGCTTGCTGTTCAGGCTCGTGAAGTTCTTTAGGTGACTACCAGCATCTGTGGTATGAAAATGGTTTAAATTCGTTGTTGTTTTTGAAATAATGACCGGGCTTATAGAAGGCAAAGATAGCGGATTCCAAAGCTTACAGAAGTGCTATGAGAAGTCTGCCATAATACCTGGCTTCATCAAGACTTCGTCAAATTCAATTTTTTCACTAAGACACCTTACAAAATGTTGTATGAATTTATTTCATGTTCAAATTGGTTATAAAATAAAAACTAGAACTATGGTGACCCAGTAAATCGACTTGACACCACTCCATCTAACCTTCTCTTGGTCGCTGTGAAAGCACAATAAGATATTTGATTGTTTCTCTTTGTAGTTGGGGACTTTTCTTGGTCATTTTAAAACCATGTCAATTTTCCTCATTCCATTGTTGAGGCTGAGTACTACACTTTGGCTGAGAGCCTGAGAAGGATCTTATATAGGAATGCAAGGCAGCTGGATGGTGGTTTAAATCTTTTTTGATGTCAATTTTTTTTACTGATGGCTAAACACGGTCAATCAGAGAAACCAAGCGGATAGGCCGGTGTCTTATTTAGCAATAGAGGAAGAAAGGTAAGCAATTCTCCCTATTCATTGCAGCTGGAAGCTCAGTGTTTGATATCTTTTATTTGTTTTCTACTTTCCTTGGTAAATAAATGAATTCCACCTTTGTTAAAGAATATTATATTTGTAGGTTTTTCTACATTATCTCTCAATATTCTCTAGAATATCGCCAAAATAATATCTAGTAGTAATATATATAATACCTTTGGGATGCTTTTCTTATTTAGGTTTTTGTACTCCATAAATTCATCTTATATTTAATTATAAGTAATCAATTCAATATAGTCAACACTATTCTGATTATGATATCAGAACATCATTAGTTTGATCCATCATATACAAAAGTCTTCCACTGTCGACCAGCTGCTATCTTTTTGGTATCGCCTGCTATATCCACTGGATCTCACCCAATTTTCTTCATTGTTTTCTTTACTGTCATTCTAATTTATACTTGTAGTGTTTATTACTCCCACACTCGTTTGAGGACTTCTGACTTCATACGTTGTGGTGGACTTATCATGAAGCACATTGAGTGAGAGCATGAACATGTCCAAGATAGCAGTGAACACTACTCAAATTTTGGTTGTGAATAGTGTCATAAAATAGTGCTCATGAACAATGCATGAGCAGTTTGATGCTCTGTTCCATTATGTTTTTGTACTGCTTTGAATTTTGCAAGTGAGAATACTGCACACCAGTGTTTGTTGCAGAGACTGCACGCCAAGGTTTGTGTTATTGTGTTGAGTTCTGAATCCTGATTTAGTTGCAGGAGACTATGCACGCCCGTATTAATTTTTGTTTGATATTGTTGGACTCTGATTTATATTTGCTGATATTTATGGGTGTTCTTTCTGTTTTCTTTGTTCTGGTGTCTTCTTCTGTTGAGTTTAGATTTTTGTTCGGAATCCGTTATTGTGTCCCTCCAAAAGAGGAGATTGGTGAGAACAGGCTTTTGCATCATAGTAACTTTGCTTACTGAAATTGTGAATTGTTTAACTCAAGCTGGGGTGTAGACCCATATTGACGTTGAGAGGATATTGGAGAATATTGTATTTCTAGATTTGCTTAGATTATTTGAGAATTCTCTATGGATTATATCCAGACATCCATACTAATATCTGGATTAGTTATGGGTAGAATATCCTTTGTGATGCTCTTCTTATTTAAGTTTCCATGGTCTTTAAATTTACGTCTTGTACTTGTTAGGATTGATTAATCAATTCAATACAATCAGCTTTATTTTTAATAATACACCAAGGTGGCATCCCTGGGAAATGGCAACTTCTGTGAGGAATGGTCAATATCTTCATCCGTACAAGATTTGAGCAGATGTAAGTAAAGGTTGGATTGTGAAATAATTATGAAGTAATAGTTTTAAAGTGAAGAGTTTTACAATGATCCAAATATGGTCTTTCTTCGTTCGCTAGACTTCATTTGCACGTGATTGGGGGGGTGGGGGGACCTAAAATATTCTCAACTTTCGTTCGCCCCAATTTCATTCTCTAACTTTATTTTTTAAAAAATTTTGTTCTGAACTTTTATTTTAGTACCCATTGTATACCATGCCAAAAAAATAATCCCTATTTCATGTTTTGGTATCAAGTGATATGTACTTGATGTGAAAAAAAAAGGGCATTTACTTTTTTACACTTCTGGAGTTTTGGGCATCACATTCTTATTATCATATTGCTCAAAATGTGGTCAATTTGGCTTGGAATTTGATATATTATAAGTTTTTATCAAAATAAAAGGTGAGAATAAAATTAGTAGAAAGAGCAAAAAGTTGAGAATATTATTGGTATTTTCCTAATGATATTTTGGGTGATCAATGGGATAAACCATGGTTATATGAAGTTATAATCAAAGAAATCATCTATATAGGATAATAGAGGCAATTTTTTGATTGGGAGTTGTGACAGTGAGGGTGTAAGATCTGATGCAATATCATGGACTGAGATCTTCTCCCCCCCTCCCAAAAAATAAATGAAACTGTCTTCTATCAGACATCTACTCTACCCTGTCCATGCCCAAAAAAATGTAAAATAACTATGTTTATCTTAAATCTGTTACTGATCTCAGACACTATTGCCTTCAGTCCATGTTATTAGTGTTTTGAAACAAATTGGAATATTGAAATTGGTTTCCGTTCAGCTGTAGTTGGAATAGCTCAAGTGGTTAAATTCTTGCCTTTTTGTCAGAAAGCTCCAGATCTGACTCCCCTTGACTGCATCTGTGTTCTTTCTAACAAAAATAAAAAATGTCTTCTATTCAAATATATATGGTTATTGGCTTCTGGAAATGGGTTCTGAGGTGGAGCTAAAATGCCCACTAGAGTCGTTGAGTTATTGGGGGTGATTCTTCATACAAGAATAGTAATCGATCCTATGAAAAACCATGCAATGCTTAATTTAGTTTGAACTTGAGTAGGATATCAAAAACAATTATCAAAGACCTAATCAGGAACTTACCGTGTATTCATCGAAACCTTTTTCTTTTTTTTTTTTCTTTTTGAGGGGGTGTTATATATGCGAAGGTTTCTGATCGGCCTTTGGAGAAGTGGAAGGGTCCACATGGTGGCTCGTGGTTGGGCCACATGGAGAGTTTTAAATGCTATGAGTAATAATTTTTTCCAGTTGTCTAGCCGTGATGTAGGATTTGCATTGTGACATCATTGAAGTTGCTACTGTTTCAGTGCTGTTTTATTTTCAGTAGTTATTTTTTGCATATTTTATGGGCATGATCCAACAATATCACTGTAATATTGCTTATATAAAGTACATAGTTTCCTGAGAATGATGGGGGTCCACCAACATCAAATCTTTTAGTTTTGAGATGAAATATGCAATGAAATGTGAACTACAACTCCTAGAAACTTCCGTGAATAACAGTGAGGATGAGGATTAAGGCCTTGAGTAACAATAACGTAATATGGCTAAATAAAGAACATAGTTTCCAGAGTATGTTGGGGGGTCCAACACCTTCAAATTGAAGTGTTGAGATGAAATATGCAACAAAATTTGCACAATTCGGACAGGAACAAAGGAGATAAGGCGTTGTAATTTTCTTGGGAGGGCTTAGTAAGATCTGCCTTTGAGTATGTTAAAACATGATAACAAACACATATCTATCATGACTCCTGTACAAAACATAAACATGAATGATGACATGCACACTTATCTAACACCGGCTCATGACCCTGCACCAAAATATTAGATAAATCCTACAATATTTGTGACGTCCCAGTATACGACCAAAACTTCGAAGTTTGGATCTAAATCACTACAACCTGCCCAAAATCATTCATGAATAAGGAAAATCATCTACATTCTAATGTTCAATGCCAACCACATCGAACTGTAGAATAAATCTCATCACTTATAAATACAGTTGTTCCATCATATAACCAGTTCCATATTTTTAACGTGTTCCAAATACAACAAAACATCTTTAAATTAAGTCCTTAAAAAACTTCATCTGTCCAAAACTCTGCAAGTGATCCATGCCAGCTAACATGAAAGGTGACGAAATATAGGCAGAGAGCCTAAAACTCATTAAAGTGTGTATATATATATATATATGGATATGCATGAGAAAAATGTGAGAATGATAAAAATATTAGTCGTCATGTACAAGATGTAGAATATAATCCAATGGCCAATTATAACCTTATTGACTAGGGTCAAATGTCGAAGGTTAGATTACAGATTTTTACCCTATAATTTGGGCCATATGCCAATATTCAAAGTCTGTGGTGGGCTAACTACATATTATACTGACGGAAACAAACACCACTTTTGAACTCGTGAATATTAGGTAATAACTTTTACTTACAAATTTATATATTAAGATATATTTGAATATATTTCGTCAATTTTCTACAATATTATTATTTAGACAAAAGAAATATCCTACACAAATATACAATTTCTAACTTTGAAAAACAAATAATATTGACAAACTTCAATGTAGAGCTTCCATCAAATTCTTGCACAAAAAGAAACACCCAAGACAAAGTACTCAATAATTTAAAGATTATTAACAAATTTCATAAATTAGACACAAGCGTATAAAATTGCAAGATTTATGAACCATACTGAAATGCATGCAAGCAATATTCAATAGAAGCATAAAAGGACCACATGCATGTGACTTTTAGAGCATAAGTGAAGAAAAACTTCAGAAATTTCAGCAACAAAGTGAAAGAAATGGTTTAAATGCACTTGCTTTAACTTATTTTTCAAAGATCCTTTAAGTTTTAGCTCCAAAATCTCTTTACTATTCTTCCTCTTTCTCTTCTTTGTGATGGAAAAAGGCTAAAAGCCTTTAAATAACATACATGCGCCAATGGATTATGTGTGAAGGCTAATTCCTGTCGAGTGCATTAACGCCCATCAGGTGCAAAAATATTAAAACAAACATATACGAGCGTTCTTCATGTGCAGCTTATGCACCCCTCAGGTGTCCTCTCAAGCTTCCTATTACTTAGTTTTTTATTCGAACCAAAATTTTCCTTAACAATTCACTTAATTTGATTAATTCCTGATATCATAAATCATATTTAGTATTTGGGTAATACTTAGTTTTTAATTTGGGTCTTACAGTATCCCTCATGATGTCAGACACATAAAACACTCATTCCTCAAACATCATTGCTATGATGAGACACTAAATGTATACTATCCTATGAGGACATTCTTTTTCTTAATACATGTGCCAAATGAAAATTGGTAAATATATGAGATTCAATCTACTTTCATACCAATAAATTTTGAAAACATTGCTAAATAAAATACTCAAACAAATCATTGCATCACACAGCTACATCTACCTATGTTTTCAGTCTTGCCTACTGATTTATTCATAGTATTTTCTGTTGATAAGGGAAGCCAGTGCCCTGCACAGGCCCTTGCAAATATTTGAAAACATACAAATTGCAAAAGGACCTTTGTTAGGTTGACAACAAGAGTAACAAAAGCTTGAAAATAAGGGGTCGACAAGGAGGACAGATGACGTCATCTCTTAGTTGCAGCTGCTAGTGATCTTGTCACTGCTGCATGTTGCTTGTCCATTGAATTTGGCAGTGGCTCTCTTTCCTTCATCTCCGTATCCATATCTCAATTTTTCTCTCTCTTTCTCACTCTAGTGTTTAGAAGCTTTCTGTTCATGTGGTTCAAATTATTGGGTAGTTGATTTAATGTATAAACAATTCCAGAACCATGGAGTTGTTGACAGTGATTGATTTTTGGAACCCGAACATCAACAAACTGGTGTTTGTAAATGAAATAGCAAAAAAAAAAAAAAAAAACCCTTCATCAATGGAAGTCCTAAATGTTGGTGTAGATTACTGAGAGGTAAGAAATGGGAGGAGGGAAAGCTACTGAGTACTGACCTAGACAGGCAACATACGGGGTCAGCAAGATCTTTTGCAACAGCTTTTTAAAGTTGCAGTGCTTCCGTTCCCTCCTCATTGGCCTCTTATGTCAAGCTTTAATTGCCTGTGTTGTTGACCTTAATCTTTCTGCTAATTTCAGGCACGGACATCCATTATTTAAAAACTATAATAAGAAAAAAAAATAGTAGTAATATCAAAATTATTTGACATAGAATACTGATTTACTTTTGTTATATAATAGAAATACTGACATACTATGTTAATGTCATTGGGTAATGTTGGGTACTTTGGATTGTCCTATTTTGCTTGGTTTTTTTATTCATTGGTATGAAATAAGATTTGAATTGCAGAAAATTTTGAAGAAAAAGAATGTCGTGGTAAAGTTGGATTAATTGTCTTACCATGGCGATGATGCATGACTTACGAATATCTTATTTGTCTGACATGAGTTGTACACGTTTGTCTCAGTATCATGTTTCGACATAATGTACCCAAAGTTGCATCTTTGTAACCTGTGCCAAAATATGTCAATGACACATGTTACATACATACATTTGTTTTGATATTATGTTTTCGAATTAACTTATCCATTGGATCCTAGTAATCAGTCCCCTCCCAAAATAATTTTAAAGTATCCATTGGGTATATATATTTACCCTCCCAGTCACCCTTCACCTTCAAACTCTATCCTTCCTCAATCCTATCTCAAAATTTCTTTGTTTCCAGACCAGGTGCTTCCTCTGTGCCTCTGTTCTTGCTCTTGCTTATGGAGAAATTTGAATCTCCAAATTTTCATTTCATACAAATGAAACGCCATACATTTTGTAAAATCCTTTAATTTCCATTTCCACAGTTTTCAAGACCTTAATCATCCATCATCACTTCTTCACTGGTTTTCTTTCCATCAGGTGAAGATTCAATTATTCATCATTCTCATCTATTGGACTTGATATATGTATTCTTTTCTATCAAAAGAGCTGTAGTTGTCCAATGGATTTGAAGGTAATTAGAGGTGACTGATTGGGGATTAGTGTTTCGAGGAATGCTAAGATAGCTAAATAAGGAGGTTATGCAATGAGCCTCTGGAAGGCCATTTTTGTGATGGATTGAAGGAGTTCTTTTGTTATGTCTCCATTAGTGGCTGTGTTCACCTTTGTAGATAAGTTCTCTCTTATATCTCTTTATTCGTCACAGATGTTTTGATATTTGCAACGATCTTTGGAAAGCTTTTCATCAATTGTTACGTTGGAGGTTGATCTATGAAATAGAGTTTGCCCAATAGTGGATCTTTTCAGTCAAATCCTCTTTATGGATCTCATGGACCCTTGCAGTACATAATGCATGGTTCTTTATGTCTTTCCATCGGATCACGTATAGGATTAAAGCTCCATCCAAGGTGTCTTTTCTCATGTGGTTGGATTCTTGTGCTAATGGAAGCTTACAGTTCAAACCATGGATGAATTATCGTCACGGTCCTATTTGTGTTATATATATCGAATAATATGTATTAATATTGGATATGTCGAAAGAAAAAAGATTTGAGAATTGGTAGTTAATAGGCAAATATCTACTGATATATTGACGAAATGTCAGATATATCGATCGGTATATCAGCCAAAAGCTGACAACCACACTCCGCCCTGATAGGTCAGTTGCCTGCACTTGACGATGAATGCTGCAAATGTATGCTCAATACATGCCTTGGCAGCATGAAAAGATGTCCGGAACTCGGTTTTTTTATGAAAAGAGTAAGCTAATTGATTTCGAGTTGGTCTCTCTAAAACAGTGATAGAGAATTATGTAATCTAAACGGTGAAGGGTTATAAATTGCCGTTTGTTTGCTTGTTAGGCATATGGCTGCGGACTGCAACTCAAAGACCATGTGTTGGAACTGCAAGGAACCTGGGCATCTGTCGACTGAGTGCAACAACCAGCCCATTTGTCATTCGTGCGGGAAGATGGGGCACTTGGCTCGTGAATGCCCGAAATCCAGTGATCCGAGAGTGTGCAGTAACTGCTTCCAACCGGGCCACGTGGCAGCTGATTGTATCAACGAGAAAGCATGCAACAAGTGCAGAAAGCCTGGCCACTTTGCTCGCGACTGCCTCAACGATCCTATCTGCAATATCTGTAATGTGCCGGGCCATGTAGCTCGTCAATGCCCCAACACAGCTCTTCAGCCACCAATTATGGCTGGTCCCCCACCCTTCCCACCCCCCATGGTTGGGGGCCCATATCCCAGTATCATCTGCAGGAACTGCGGTCGTCCAGGCCATATTAGTCAGGAGTGCATGTACACAGTCATATGCAGCACTTGTGGCGGACGCGGCCACGGAGCTTTTGAGTGCCCCTCTGGACCTGTGCTCGATCCTCTCTATCGCAGGTTTTGACTCTGCTGGAGAAAAAGGGCATTCGATACAGCATTTTCCTTCTTTTTTTTTGGCCTTTTTGTTTTTTTAATGGTTTCTCAACGAATATGTAAAGATATTCAGATTTGATCGTGGATAACTGTTCTGAAGGGGTAGATGTTGATCTTTGTCGTCGACAGACAGGAGACTCCTCAAGAACTCGACCTGTACTTTGTATTTGATCTGCTCGGGTTTTTCA
>JAODPA010121661.1:0-17986 GCA_025585075.1 Nepenthes mirabilis | reverse complement strand
GAGGATATTTATAATTTGTATATGTTGTATGTATAAAAATATATTGGCCGGTGTGCGGAATGATATTAATTGTATAAAGAATTAAATATTGCCAATTAATTTGTTGGACCTTGTAAAATTAATTGGGAATGAAATTTGAAATAAAAATATCGTTGGCCTTAGTTGTAGGCATTGCTTCGAAATAAAATAGAAAAATAGTGAAGTAATTGAGCCGATCATATCTCGATCCATGTATTCCCTTTGAACGTCCTGAGATATATTCTTTTGTGTTGGATCTGATTGCGTGAGTACGGTCCGTGTCAGCACCGAACGACGTTCCTATTATTGATATTGAAAATTTTCTTTACGTTATACTCGATTGTGTGAGTATTTGGATTGTTGGTTTCCTACGGTCAAGGTAAAGGAAAGCGTATGAAAACCCTAAGGTATCGAGTCGAATGGGAGGCTAAGATACCTTAGCGTGGTCTACACTTATCCGATACTAATTTCCGTATCATGGTGATAATGAGGTATGTTTATCACGGAGGGATGCTTATAGCCACGTGACCATCGTAGGAGATGATATTAGGGATATCATTTGGCAAGGGGTATCAGAGATGGTATGAACATGCTACGGGTACAGCCTCGAGGAGGACTATAGGGGTAGTGGGGATACCGTGGATAACCTCGTTGCACTTATCCAATCGTTGGGGGTGTAAATACGCGGCCTTTGGTTCACGATGGCAGAATAAGATCCAGGGAGATTCTTACTATCTCGTACAGTGGTGACCTCAAAATTGAGTTGATAATCAAATTCTTGATATTTCGTACAGTGAGTCAAGAGGGATGCTTATAACCTAGTGACCATTGTAGAGAATGATATCTGGGATATCATTGACGAAGGGTATCGGAGATGGTATGAGCATGCTACGGGTACAGCCATTTAGAGGACTATAGGGGTAGTGGGGATACCATGGATAACCTCGTTGCACTTATCCAGCCGTTGGGAGCAGAAATACGCGGCCTTTAGTTCACTATGGTCGAATAAGGTCCAAGGAGATTTATTGTGATGTTTCATCATTGTTGATATCTCATGAGTTTGGGATTCGGTTGAATCCATGAGTTATATTTTGTAAAATTCATTGATCAGATTTTACGTTATTCGGATATTGGTAGAATCTATGTTGTTCATCGATATTGTTATTCAGGTCGTTCACGCTGACATATGGACCGGGAAAATCCCCAATCATCGTTGATGTCGGATTCCAGGGGATTACCGTTGTTTATTGGCACTCTTGTTGTTTTTGGATGTGCGGGTCTCGTGGGACCTATTTTGCCTAGAGTCGTATTTACGACGTGTTGTAATTTGCTCGGATATAGTAGATGGCTAGATTTATATTGAGATCTTGATAGTTTAATATCCGAGATTGTTATTGTTGTATACCATTTTTGATTATTATCACTTGCTGGGCTTTGGCTCACCCTTGTGTTTTCTTAGCTCCAGAGTAGACAGGTTGACACCATGATAGAAGAGATCGTGTGAGTAGACTCCAGGCGGAGGTGATCTCAGAGATAGAGGCTTTCCGAGTAGAGACTTAAGATCTTGGTAGTTTTGTTACTATTTAGCTTTTATTAGATTTCTCTATGAGGATTGATATTTTTGACATTGAGGTCATGTATTGTAGTTATTTGTCATTATTATGGATATTTATGTGATGATACATTTATGATGACTATGGATTGTGTCTTAAATGATATTGTAAGAATTCATTAAAGTTGTTTGATGATGCGTAATTGATGATTTTGGACGATTCAAAAATTTAACCGTGAAGGTCCGGGTCGGGTTCTGGGATCCGAGCTCGGGTCGTCACAGACCATTTTGTCTAAAGAAGACCAACTCATCCTTTTTTTTGGTAAGTAAGTATTTTGGATTAAATGGAGAAAAAAATACAAAATCTATATTTTATCTCCAAGTGTTTTGACTTAGAATTAAAACATAAAGCGCTAGGGCATACCCCGAGCAACTGGTACATCAGAAAATACAAAAAAAACCTCTAGGAGGACAACGTTCATCAGAAGACCAACTCATCCACTGCAAAGTCCTGAACAAAATCAATAACCAAACCTTTTTCATTTCCTTTATTTATGCCTCTAACTCCGAGACTGAGCGTAGAAGTCTCTGAGACAAGTTGTGTGCTATCCACCAACTTGTCTCTGGACATCCGTGGGCTGTGCTGGGTGACTTCAACGCCACTAGAGCACCTTCTGAGAATCTAGGTGGTAGCTGGCATGGTAATAGTTCCATGGCCTTAGATAAATGTCTCATCAACTGTGATCTGCAGGACCTGTCTTATGATGGGGCTTTCTTCACCTGGAACGACGGTAGAGAGTTAGGTTCACGTATATACCGTAAGCTGGATAGAGTGGTTGTTAATGGCCCTTGGCTTATGGAGCTCTACTACAAAGCCTCCTTTCCCCCGCCCAGGCTCTCTGATCACTCTCCTTGCATTTTGTCCCTGCTAAACAGGTGTCATCCAAAATCTGGCTGTTTTCGTTTTAATAACTTTATCACCCAACATCCTTATTTTAATTCCATTGTTCAACAAAGTTGGCTGTGTAGTGTTCGGGGGGTCCCTATGTTCCAGATTGTGTCTAAATTGCAGTTGGTCAAGAGGAGGATTAAGGCTTAAATCGTAGCATTGGTGATTTCTCTAAAGAAGTGTCCAGAACGCAAAAGGCCCTTGAGGACTTTCAGATGGCTGGTATCCTCCCCACTCTTCGTCCTAGTGCTAACAAACAAGAGTATTATAAAGCTGTTTATCGTAGCGCCCTGAAGTAGGAACTAGATTTCTTGCAGCAAAAAGCAAAAATAAGATGGCTCAAAGAAGGTGATCAGTGCTCGAAATATTTTTTTTGTTCTATTGCTGGTAATCGTAACAGAAATAAGATCCTTTCCTTAGTCAAAGAGGATGGCTCGCCCACAAGCAGCTTAGAGGAAGTTCAACAGCTCTTCATTAACCACTTTAGTTGCCTCTGGGTCAAGGCAGATCAAATGCTTGTTTCCACAAGGATAGACTCCGGCCATTTATCCTCCATTCTATCCCTGAACACCTCCGTCCGGGCCTCTGTTGCCCTATTTCAGCTGAGGAGATCCGTCAGTCCCTATTCTCGATTGATGACTGCAAATCTCCAGGCCCAAATGGTTTCTTTGCTAAATTTTTTAAAGCGGCCTAGAGTGTCATAGGTCCCACGATCGTTGCAGCTATCCAAGACTTTTTCATGCATGGAAAGCTCCTAAAACAGATTAATGCAACAATGTTAAGCTTAATTCCAAAGGTCAAGTCCCCCGCAAAAGTTTTTGACTTTCGTCCCATATCCTATTGCAATGTCTTGTACAAGATCATCTCAAAGATTATTGCTGCCCTTCTTCAACTTACATTGCCTTTCTTAGTTGACAAAAGCCAAACAGCTTTCATTGCTGGTAGAAACATTAGTGACAATATTCTTCTGGCCCAGGAATTACTTCATAAATATCACTTGAACAAGGGAGTCCCGCGTTGTACTATGAAGGTTGACCTGATGAAGGCCTATGACTCCATTCATTGGGATTTTCTAATGGCAGTTCTCGAACTGATGGTTTTTCCTCCTCTAATGATGATATGGATCCGTGAATGCATTACCACAACTTCGTTCTCTATCAATTTGAAAGGTGAGTCTGTGGGTTTCTTCCGTGGTGCCAAGGGTCTTAGATAGGGGGATCCTCTATCGCCTTATCTTTTTGTTCTAGCAATGGAGGTTCTAAATGGAATTCTGGAAGTCAAAGCCAAGCGTAATCCTAACTTTCAGTATCACTGGCGTTGTGAGAAATCAAGAACAGTGATGCTTGGTTTTGCGGATAACATCCTCCTTTTTTCCAAAGTTGACATTAAGTCTATTCGGATTTTACATGATTGCCTCATTAAATTCGAAAATCTATTGGGGCTTTCTCCAAATCTTGATAAAAGTGAGCTTTTCATCTGCTTGGGGAATGAGAACTCCAATGTCTTTATTCAGGGCATTCTCGGGTATAAAAGAGGAAAACTCCCAGTTCGCTATCTAGGTGTCCCCCTCATCACCACTAATCTATTCTTCTCAGACTGCAAACCTCTCCTTGATAAAGTTCAGCAGAGAATTACCTCATGGAGGAATAGATGGCTTTTTTTTGGTGCGCGACTTCAGCTTACTTCATCCATCCTTTCGACAATCCACAATTACTGGGCCTCTATGTTCATCATTCCTAAAGTAGTAATGAAGAGTATAAATAAATCCATCCGCCGCTTCCTGTGAATTGGTTCCACTAAAGGGAATTATTCTGCCAATGTTGCCTGAAAAGATGTTTACACGTCTAAAGAGGAAGGTGGATTGGGCATTAAAAACATTGTTGCATCTAATAAAGCATTGTTGTGTCGCCATCTTTGGAGGATCATCACAAAGGATCTGGCCTCTGTTTGGGTTTCTTGGTGTTATAATTATCGCATCAAAGACAGGTGCATCTGGACTATAAAAATCCTGGATTCAACTCCCTGGAGTTGGAGAAAACTAATGAAACTCCGTCCTATTCTTCGCTTTAAGATTTACCATCACATTGGTAATGGTGTTGACACATTATTATGGCTGGATTGTTGGAACCCTCTTGGACCCCTCTGTGATCGGTTCAATGAGAGAGTCCGATGTATAACTTGGTTGCCCATTGACGCAAAAGTCAAGGATATCATCAAGCTTGGCAAATGGATGTGGCCAAATCTGTTTGATTTGAAGGTTGCAAAAATTGCTGGAAGTATGCCGCCTTACAACCCTGATTCCTCCTCTAGAGATGTGGTAATATGGTGTGATGACAACAATGGGATTTTCTCGACTAAATCTGCTTATGGGCTTTTCCAAGAGTCTAAAGAAAAGGTGCCTTGGTTCAACCTTGTATGGGACCCAAAGTACACTCCGGCTCATACCTTTATACTGTGGCTGGCTATTCTCCAAAGACTTAGCACTCTAGATTGAGTGGGCACCTTCATCCAACAATCGGTATCTTGTATCCTGTGTTCCAATGGATCTGAAAGTCACGACCACCTCTTTTTTGCTTGCCCTTTCACTTTGACTGTTTGGCAGATGATGTGCGGTAAGGCTGGGATGAGTTGCCCTTATCCTAATTGGCATTCCAACATTATGTGGGCTGCCAATCTATGAAAAGGTAAAAACCTTAAAGCTCTCTCTTTCCATCTCACTCTTGCTGCCTAAGTTTACTATATTTGGAAAGAAGGAAACCATCGTTTTTTCAAAAAATCATTGCCTCTTAATCACCTCTACGATTCAGTGCAAACTGGAAATTACTCAAGTCGACAGGTTGCATAGCTCCAGATCTATTATGACTAGATGGAGTATCCTCCTTTTGAACCGGTGATGATTTCCTTTCCTTCCTGGCTTTCTGATAGGTTTGTTTGGACTATGCTGAGGTCATTATAGGGGAGGCTTGTTTCCTGTCCTCCACAAGGTGTGTGGACGGTTTGCTTTTTCCTGGTTCCTTGATTTGCTGAAAATCTTGTCGTCCGCTATGTTAGGTTAGCTAGTTGGGCCGAAGTGTATTATTATAAAAAAAATAGAAGAGTGTTTGCAAGTTAGGCTATCGTGGGCTTGAGGTCCCTGCTCCCGTAGGCCTAGCTAGCGAGGTCCTATTTGATGCCTGGCTCCTTTGGTTAGCTTTAGCCTATTTCTGTGGTTAAGGTATGGGATGCCTGCTAACGTGGTAGTTGTAATTCCTTTGGGCTAAATGAATCCTTCGTTCTAAAGCTTCTAGTTCCGTTGGAGGCTGGTTGGGTTGCTTCCGTGGGAATAGTCAGTTTTGTATCTTGGTCGCACCTATCAGATGGATTATAAAAACAAAAGAAAAAAAATTTGGAAAAGAAAGTTAATGATAAAGAATTAAGGGGAAAAAGGAACAAAAAATAGGATTTAAGAAAAACCCATTTATTCTTTGTTTGTTGTTTTGTCTCCCTCTTGATTTCTAGCTTGCGGGGCTTGTACTCCCTCCTTTTGTTAATCCCTTTCGATGCTTTTAGATGCTTTGCCCATTCTGCATTTGTTTCATGATTTGAATACTTGCCAGCTAGATGGTGGTCTCTTCTTTCTTTTTGTATTTTTGAAAAATTTTTGATTAGATGAATTCTTGTTAGAGTCTTTAGGTATTCAGTCAAAATTAGGATTTTAAAAGTGGAGGCCTTATCTGTTTTTGGGTTTTAATTGATTAGCCCATTGTGGGCTTTTCTTGGTTTTTTTCCCCCTAGCGCCCACTCTAGGATCTTTTTTCACTTACACACATACATTTTTGCCCCCTCCCCCCCCCCCCCGGCTAAAAAAAAAATTCAACTACCATGGATACTCTGGTCTGCTGGTCTGTTGGTCATCCCCTGGATTGGTATTGGGTGTTGAAGGGTTCTGGTTCACCAATGTGGTGGTGATGAACTCGTTTGCTCCAGCCAGGATCATTCCAAGCTATGTAATGGAAAGTGACCCCGATCATTCCGGTTGAGCTTTTTCTGATGCGGTGGATTAGAGTCCTTGTGGTTGGGTGAGCCATAGTTGCTGCCGACTTGGAATTGCGTGATGTTGATGGCTTGGCTCGTAGTGGTGTGGTCGGGATAGCTCTAGTGCTGCTGTTGTCCGAGCTGCAGTCCTTCTGATCCGATCTGCTGATGGCCTTCTGTCTGAGGCATCCTGAATCACTTTGCTGCTCCTATTGTAGTTCCTGTAGGGCTATGGAGCCTATATCGGCTGTTGATGCTGAGTAATGATGCTATGATCCGGCCGTCCTTATTGTGCTGGAATCAGATTGTAAGCTGGGCTCGGAAATCTTCTTAGTGCAAAGGCAGTTGTCTGTAGATCAAAACCATGGCTGAAATCTCAAATACTCAATGCATAAAGTGAACCTTTGGGCTGGGACCTTCTCTGTGCATTGAGGTTTTGTTTTGACACTTGCTTGAAATTACAGTAGCAGGCTGCCAACTCTAGAGAGTTTTTTTGCTGAGGCGCTGAAGCATTTAGTTGTAGTCCAATAAAACGACCCCCTTCATGCTATCCTCTGTTATCTGGCTTTTGGCCAGTTGTAGGTTCTTGTAATCTGCAGGCTCTGGCTGAGACCACATTTGTGAATGAGAGCAGGTGCTTCTGTGTAATGTTGTTGATATGTTGGGAGTAAGTCGGATTTTGGGCTGATCTGCCATGTCCGGGTAATGTAGAGGGTGAACTCTCCAAGTTCTTGGATTATTGTGGCTAGGTCTCGTCTGATGAGAGCTTTGGGTTGGAAAAAACTGAAACGGCCCAAGCAGTGATGCTCTTCTCCTCTTTTGCTTAGCTGTGGCAGTGAGCTGCCGATGAAGCATAGCTGTTGGCTTGTGTTTGAACTTTTCACCTGTTGCTTCTATGTAATGTTGTTGATATGTTGGGAGTGAATGGTTTTCTAATGCTAGGGGCTGCTGCAGGACTGGCGAAGTGTAAGTCTTTGTTGATTTGGTTTGTAGCCAATAGTGGAGCAATGTATGGTTTGCAAATGCCAAGGGCTGCTGTATGAGGTGCATTCATCTGTTTGCTAAATACTGAGAAGATTTGCTACTGCTCTCGTCGTTGTGGCAGTGCGCTGCTAATGTTACAATGCTGTCGGAGTGAATTTATACCTGGTAGTTCGGCTGTTGGTGGTGTCGAATTTGCCATACTGTTGCTAGCAGAAGCTGGTGCTTTCACACGGCTGATAACTTTGGCTGTGTGTGTTGATTCATATAGACTGTTGCTCAAATCCATTCTGAAGCTGCCTCCTCCGGCCTGAAGTAGATACATGCTGCTGCTCATGCAGCAGTCCAAAGTGTATATGCCGTCGAGAAGAGGTTGCTGGGTGAAGGAATCTGTTGCAGGAGCCCTCTGCTTTTGCTGAGTGTGATGTGGCGGGTGGATGTAGCAGGCGCGTCGATGATTAAGCACTAAAAACTGCAAAATACAGAGCTATATTCCTATCTCCTGCTGGCCAATATGCTGCTGCTGCTATGAGCCTTATTGAAAACCTTGGAGTTGGGCTGCTGATTTTTGCTGGAATCCAGCATACTCAATGACAAATGAAGCTGCAATTAATGGCTGCTGATTTCTAATGTGAGTGTTGAAGATGTGATGCAAATTCTCTTTTTGCTGAATGGTGGTTTGTGGTTGTGAGTTTGGGCTGGTTTTCCTTCTGAGGTGCTGAAGTGGATCGGTGCTGAGGTTGGCAACAGTGCTACCCTTGGATTTACTGATGCCCTGCTGGTTGTTGGCCATGTGATGTTGTGGCGACTAAAGTATTTTGGCCCGAGATCCCTTTTAGCCGAAGTGGTGTTATGCAAAAGTATGTGACGGATGAACAAAGCCTGCTATACCAAGATGTTGTGCAGGCGATCCTCTGGCTGACAAGCTTGCATTATTTAGAGATGCTCCGCTCTCCTGCTGGCCGAGATGGGTCATTGCCCATCCTGCTTATCATGTCTCCTTACCGATGTGACAAAGCCGAGGTGCTGAAAGCTATCCAAGGTGATGAAGAACTTGGTAGGTTGTCCAGCCGATGGAGTCATCAAAGATCACTATGTTGGGGTAACACCAAGTATGGTGGTTTTTGCTTTAGGCCCTTGCTTTCGATGGAAATCACCTTCAGTTGTTTTTTTTGTATTGTTATCATGATTTGTATCATGGTACTTGGGGTATGCCCCAGTTTCTATGTTCTAACTCCAAGTTGGTATAATACTGCGGGTTAGAACATAGTATTTTTGTTTAATTCAATTTACTTACTTACCAAAAAAAAAGAACATGTCATAATCTGAGACCACGATCCAAGTCATGAAAAAAATAAAAATACAACAGAAAATACACAAGCAAAATCACAGTACAATGCACACCGTTTCGGCCATAACGACCTCGGTCAAAAGCAGCCCCTTTCGGGCATACATCTCGACATTCGGCCGAGATAGGGCATCTCGACCAAGGCACACCACAAGCAGTATGCATCATCCCAATCCATTGCGAAATTGATGTCCAACTCATACCATCTCGACACTTTCCAATAGGAGGATTTGAACAGCAAGGCTCCTTAGCAGGTTTCAGATGCAATCTTACTGGCAGAATTTGGCGAGGCCTCCATTTCAGAAATCCGAGCCTCAATCAATGTCCTCTTCGGTTCCACATCGTCAAAGGTTGGAACATCCACGTCAAGGCCTCTCCCTGAAGAGCAAGGAAAGCATTCTGGGGAGGGATAATCAGAGCAGGGTCAACTAGTACAACGTCGGTTTCCTCATCAGCTCACATTGGCAGCATCGTCCTCAGGACGGAAGAGGGGTCCCTCAAGTCAATTGCAACTTCAAAACCTCTTGAAGCCTTTGCCTCAATTGTGGAGTCCTCTTGCTCATTCGTAGCCACAGGATCCCAGCACCACAAAAGCTGATCTCAGCAAAAGCATAGGGCAACTGCATCGGAGCCCCATCACCCAGCAGCAACATCCGACAATAGCTTCACACCCCTGCATTGGATTGCTACTTGAGCAGTAGTATATATCAGCATACTTCAGACCGGAGGGGCAGCTTCAGTTCAGATATTAAAGACTACTCCCCAAACTCCAACAGCGCTAAAGCAAATACCTACAACACCACAACCAGCCGAACCACTAGGTGCAAATTCAGCACACGAGCAAACAGCTATGAATCAGCAGCAACACACTGCCACAACGAGGAGAGGAGCAGCACATATCAGCTACAAACTAGAACTCATTCAGAGAAGGAAAAAAAAACACTCCAAGCCACACTTCAGAGTAGTGTTGCCTTCCTGTCATAAGGACCTTGGAGCAAACTTCAGCACCTGGGGCTAGAGCACCCCATTCTACAGCACCCAGGATAAGAATAAAAACACCCTTTATCAGCAGTAATTTAGACACAATTTGAAACATGGGAACACCCTGAACATTGCATTGCCAGTCCTGTTATACAATAGAAAGGAATTGAGGATGTTATGTGACAAAATTGTTGAATCGAAAGCACCATTTATTTGGGTGTCTCATGGTTAACAGGGACAATATACAGGGGGAGTGATCAGAGAGCTTGGCCGGAGGGAATGAGGCTTTGTATCTGAGGTCCATAAGCCAGGGGCCGTTTACGACAATTCTATCCAACTTACGATATACACAAGATCCTGATTCTCTACCGTCATTCCAAGTGAAGAACGCCCCTTCATAGTTTAAGTCGTGCAAATCGTAGTCAATAAGACATTGATCCAAGGCCATCGAGCTATCAAACTGCCAGCAACCACCCAGGTTTTCAGATGGGGCTCTAATCTCAATGAAATCTCCCATAGCTACCCATGGATGGCTAGAGACATGACGATGGATATCCCACAACTTATCCCAGAGATCCCTGCGCTCAATCTCCGAGTTTGAGGCATAGATAAAGGATATAAAAAAGGTTTGGTTGTTCATTTTATTCACGATTTTGCAGTGGATTATTTGATCATCTTTACATAGAATCATTAGATCAGCGACGTCCTCATCCCAACCTATCCAGATGCGACCAGTAGACAAAGGGGAGGAGTTCATCTCCCATTTCCAAAGCGGCATCAACTTCTGAGCAATAAGAGAAGCCTTATTCTCTCTGACTCTAGTCTCCACGAGTACTACCACATTGCTACTGGAGGAACGAATGAAATTAAGCTCCCTATTTAGCTCCCGGAAATTCTAGCATGCGACGTTAACCATGGGGCTTTGAGTAAGGGAAAATTTTCTTTTTAGGCCCTTTTGGTTTTTTCAAAATAGATTTTGGACGAAATGCACCATTGTCCTTTGATTCCAGGATGTTTGGAAGACGAACAGGCGAGCTGGAAGAAACAGCAGCCTGGGTGACCTGATGAGGCAATTCACAATCACTACTAGGTACTGTCGAAGAGATATCGGGGTCAATTTCAATTTTTTTTTTGGTAAGTAAGTAAATTGCATTAAAATAGAAAAGAAAATTACAACACCTATATTCTAGTCCAAGTGTTTTGCCGACTTGGAGGTAGAGTATAGTAACAAGGGCAAACCCTGAACAAATATGATACAAGTCATGTAAACAATAATCAGGTATAGAAGGCTGATAACTTAGGAAATAAAAAACAGAGCTAAATCAACATCAACACCTCTGCATTTGGAAGCACACACGCCCATAAGGCATCCCAGATCTTAACCAGCTACCTCAACAAGGGCAACTCGCCCCATCAGCATCACGGGAAGAACCTCGGATGAAGGCAGTTGAAGACCCCGATCTTCACTGTAGAACAACCATTCAGCTCAAAGGAGAAACAACCAAATGCAACTCGAAACTTACCCAACTCCTCAATCCAACTCTCGGTCCTTGACATCAGCTCAGTCGTTTAATAGAAACAAACATAGTCTTGCAGATATCCTGGCCAAAGACAGTCACGGGGCCTACCCACATCAGCACTTCGGCCGTTTGGCAACTCGGGCCCTATCCATTGGGCTTAGCAACCCAGAAAGCTATCTATCTACAATAGCACCACGCCCATTGACATCTCGGTTCGTTACCGACTACTCAATCTAGACACATCAGCATCGTTCTACAGCTATACCTCTCCCTTTCAAGGAGAAATAGGCAGGTTTAGCAAGCAGGACAACCAGGTAGAGCATACCACCACCAAACGACATACCTGGACCCAACTAATCATGTAGTATCAAACAGGTTTGGCAATCAAGCCCTTTGGATGCTTAGAGGTAGGTTTCCATCGACACCGGGCCTTTGGGAACTTTCTGATTACTCCCTGCTTAGCAAAAAGCGCATCCTCATCCAACTCGAGAGAAGGCCCTTGAAAGTAGGTGGGGGTTCAGCATCATCACAAAATTTCATTTCCAGATCAGCCACCTCATACGCTGTAGGAGCCTCTTCAGGAACATATCCATGAGCTGCCTGTGGGCAGTAAAGCATTTGCATTGGGGATAGGGTCAGTTTCAAATAACTTCTCATTCTCCTGAGCAGTCACCACAAGGGGGAAGAATATTTGAATGAGAAATCTTGCTTTGCTGAATGCAGGAGCCCTTGCCCCTTATTAGGGAATTCACCTCCGGAACATCCTTCTGCAAAGGACTATCTAGAATAAAAGGATCTACTGAAGTCACAGGATTCTCTAGTCTGCTGGCTGCACGGGCAGGAGGGCCTTCATCCTCTGCAAAAATCGTCGGGCGTTCCCTCCCCTTAACTGATTCGCCTTTAGGACCAGCTTGAGGATCAATAGATGCAGCTAAGCTGCCAAAAGTGGAGTAAGCAAGATCCTGATGCAACTCCGCAAAATCACTGCCCATTTTAAGCACATGATGGGATATCTCTACTGCATCTTGGAGAACAGCAAAGGAGTTGGAGGATGACTCAAGAGTAGCTGGGCTCACAGAGGACGTCTTAGGACCAGACTTCCTCTTGTTATCAGTAACTACTTTGACACGGGCTTCATTAGGAAAAGGAATTATACGACCAGTGGGTCTATATTTGAGGCTCATGTTGCAATGGTCCTTATTATGACCAGTGGATTTGCATTGATCACAATGAAGGGGCTTCCATTGGTATTCCACAATCACATCAACACCCTGCTGAACCCCAGAAACTTCACCAGTAATAATTCTAATTTTCTCAGGAAGAGGAGAGGAGAGGAGGCCAAGACTTCAACACATATGCGTGCAAATTTCATGCGACCCATCTTTGCTATAGTAGTGTCCAATTGTTGAGGCTTACCGATAGCACTAGCTATCCAACTGAGGCCCAGGGGGTCCAAAATTGGATCAGGACATTTTTTATATTAAGCCAAATGGGAAAACTTTTATGTTCTTCCTTCGATAATACCATACCAGGGAACCATTTTTTTAGGAAAATGGTGTGTTCAGCAAAAGCGCAAGGCCCCTGGTTTAAACACTCCTGCAGACGAGTGTCACCAGAGAAACGGAAGAGAAAAAAACCATTATCATGTTCAGCAACGTGGGAAAGACCAAATCTAGCCCAAATCTTGCAGGCAATGTGGTTGACCACGAAAACATTTAGCGGCGAAGCATAGAAGTAGCCCACAAGAGTTGAGCTCCATAAATCATTGCCCTGCAGGATAACCTCGTTAGGAGGAGAAAGCTCTATAACTTTGCCTTTTGGGCAAGGAGGAGGGAAATATTTAAGATTTTGCCCTAAACCCGAGATATCCTTTTGGACGATAGAAGCCCATGAAGGTTTATCCGCTGTCGTCTTCACAAGACGACTTTCCTCTGCAGAAAAGCCAGAAAACCCCAGGGGAGATATAACAGAGGTGGGAACATCAGAGAAGGAGGGAGCCTTCTCAATAGATAGAGTTGCATCAACCAAATGAGTGTGGGGTGAAAACTCAGGTGAAACGAGACCTACAGCTACATTAACTAGGGATGGGCCTTCAGCATGGAGAGGCAAAATCTCAGGTTTGTGAGAACCAACAGGGAGACAAAGATTGGTAACGGGATAAACGAGCAATGGAGAGGGGCATGAGGGAGGGGCTAGCAGGGTGGAGGAAGGGACAACCAGCAACTCAACAGCAGGTTTGGGGGAAGGGTAGAGAATAGGAGGGGGACAGCTAGAAATGTGGGGGTCTCCAGAGATAACATCAGAGAGACCCAGAGAGGGCACACAGCTGGAAGAAGGATTTTGTGAGGCAGGGGGCTAGGGCGTGGGGTTCCGACGCCATGAGGCGCCGGTGACGAAGGAAGGAGAAGACGAGTGGGAAAGTTCAAATTTTGAATCTTAGAGAGAAGCCAGAAACTCTCTCTCTAATATGGCGTGGATTTCAGGCACGTTTAATTCACTTGCCATCACTGAGGTATGCATCGGGATGAGCTGTATTGGTCCGAGGTCCAGTTTAGACGAGGAGGTGTTGTGTGTTGAAAATTTCTGTGATGGAAGTCCAGAGCCTTCTGGTAGGGTACCGATGGTGCTGCCTTTGGCCGAATATCTGCAATGTTCTGATCTGCAATCTGAGCTGTGGGTTTGGCTCCAAAGTTTGCATAGAAGACTTGTTGATGCATTGGTCCGAGGTAATGCATAAAGTCCAAAGTCTGCTTCACTTTGGGCAGTTTCCTTGTTCTGATAAACTGATCATGGTCAGTATAACCGAGATATGGAATTCAACTGGTTGCGTTACTTGAGTATGGAATGCGGATGCGGTATCACAAGATTTTGATGGACTGGTCTGACGTTCCTATTGCTAATCATGTGCTTTCGGCCAAGGTTCTACCAATGCTGAGGGTTTGGATTGATGGCATATTGGTCGTTTTTTTTCTTTCCTTTGAATCTTATTACGTTCTCATGTTTTAGGCGGGTTCTTCTTTAGATTCGGCTGATGGTCGTTGACGGATGTAACTCTGTTTACTTCGTTTTTTTCTTTACTTTATTTCGTGTTGTGACGTGTTTCACGTTACTCGGGGTATGCCCTAGCATCTTTGTTCTAAATCTAAGTCGAAAAGATAATTGGAGATAGAACATTGGTTTTGTATATTTTCTTTTTCATTTATAAAATTTACTTACTTACCAAAAAAAAAAGCCATCACTGCCCATTTTAGGCACATGATGGGATATCTCCACTGCATCTTGGAGAACAACAAAGGAGTTGGAGGATGACTCAAGAGCAACTGGGCTCGCAGAGGGTGTCATAGAACCAGACTTCCTCTTATTATCAATAACTACTTTGGCACAGGCTTCAGTAGGAAAAGGAACTACACGACCTGTGGGTCTATATTTGAGGATCATGTTGCAATGGTCCTTATTATGACCAGTGGATTTGCATTGATCACAATGATGGGGCTTCCATTGGTATTCCACAACCACATCAACACCCTACTGAACCATAAAAACTTCACCAGTAAGAATTCTAATTTTCTCAGGAAGAGGAGAGGAGGTCAAGACTTCAACACATATGCGTTCAAATTTCATGCGATCCATCTTTGCTGTAGCAGCGTCCAATTGTGGAGGCTTACCGATAGCACTAGCTATCCAACTGAGGCCCAGGGGGTCCAGAATTAGACCATGACATTCTTTAGATTAAGACAAATGGGAAAGCTTTTATGTTCTTCCTTCGATAATACCATACCAGGGGACCATTTTTCTAGGAAAATGGTACGTCTAGCAAAGGCCCAAGGCCCCTGGTTTAAACACTTCTACAGACGAGAATCATCAGAGAAACGGAAGAGGAAAAACCATTATCATGTTCTGCAACATGGGAAAGACCAAATCTAGCCCAAATTTTGTGGGCAATGTGGTTGACCACGAAAAAATTTAGCGGCGAGTCATAGAAGTAGCCCACAAGAGTTGAGCTCCACAAATCTTTTTTTTTTTTTTGGTAAGTAAAATGCATTAAATTAAAACGAAAGATACAACACTTTGTGCTGACCTCATGTGTTTTTTCGACTTGGAATTAGAACAAAGACAATAGGGTGTACCCCAAACCTCATGAACATGTCATAATCTTAGACCATGACCCGGGTCATAAAAAAATAAAAATATAGCCGAAACTACCAAAGCACTACCGCCACAACTACCTCGGTCAAAAGCAACCCCTCCCGAGAAAAGGTATCTCGATCAAGGCATACCACAGACAGTATGCAACCTCCTAGTCCATTGTGAAGTTGCAGACCAAATCATACCACCTCGGAACTTTCTAGCAAGAGATATCGAACAGAATGGCTCCACACCATACTTCACAACATAGCAAAGAGAGTAATTGCAACATTCCACTTCACCCATCAGCTACTTCCCGCTACTCAGCATCAACAGCATATCAGCAAGGGTAGATATAACCTTTAGACTGCTACATCATTAGCATAATGCTTCACCAAGGGCAGATACAGTACTTAGCTGCTCAAACAAAGAAGAACAGCAAGAAACAGGCAGAAGTGCCACCGTAGCCAGACATCAAGCCGGCTGATCACCATCCAGGCATAGGAAGACTATTCCCCAACAGCACTATCATTTCTCAGCAAAAAAGTAGCAATTTAATCTCCCAGAAACCAGCCAAGAGATCAAGCTTGAAAGCCTGATAACCAAGGACATCAAACAGGAGCTAAACCTTCTTCAGTAGCAGACAACAGATATTGACAGCAAAACTTCCAAACTGCTTCAGCAGCATTTCAAATTGATCAGCACAAATGGCCTCATCTAACTAACTCACCATGTGTACCGACTCAACAATATGCATCTCGCCAAAAATTCCAATCAACAAAGTCAAAAATTGGACAAAACACCACCTCAACCATAGAGAACCTCGGTCAAAAGCATCTACACGATATTATCCAACATCACAAAAAAGCAAAGTCTGCACTCAGCCTCACAATTCAGGCAGAAAGCCCATCACAGGCAAAAAATTACGACATATATCAGTGGTATAAAAGGCAGGCCGAGATAGACCTCTACTCCTGCTCAACCCCAAACCTTCAAGCCCAACCGGCTTAATGCCTATGTGCCGGAGGATCCCTTAGAGTTTTTGGACACAGATTTTCTCTGCCTTCGGGACTTTGCTAGCTTCCAGGGTCCATATTGCATGGCAATCACATCTTTAGCGCTTGATATTTCACCCTGGAAGCGTCCTGTGCCCAGCCCTCTCGAACATCAGCCAAGGTGCCCCTTGGGCTAATAGTGTCAGGCCCAACAATGCTTGAAGTATCTAGAAAATACTTACTTGGGAGACGTGTGATAGAGTTGGGGGTTAGATCAAGATCAACTTCTAAAGCAGGAGCCTTATCATGATGGACAAAACGGGCATCATGAGGGCTGAGGGAAGAATCAACAGTAGGATCTTCTTCAAACTCAGCTTCTGTTGGCAAGCCAGATGAGACAGCGTCCATGGCTGCCACAGCACAAACTCAAAAATGCGGCTCCATCATATTAGAAGCAGCCTTGGTTCCAAGAGCTTCCATTCGGTCCGCATCAGTTGTCGGCCTTATGGATATTGGGTCAGCACTAGCACCCAGGAGTCCCTTTGCAGCAGCAACAAGACCACATCTCAAAACCTCAGTAAATGAAGTTGGTTGCCTTTCTTGGTGGAAGACGAGGGCAAGCTGAGCACTGCCAGGAGCTTTTCCATGCTGATCAGCAGGAGCTCCACAAATCATTGCACTGCAAGAGACCTCCTTAGGAGGAGAAAGTTTTATAACTTTGCCTTTTGGGCAAGGAGGAGGGAAATATTGAAGATTTTGCCCTAAACCCGAGATATCCTTTTTGACGATAGAAGCCCACGAAGGTTTATTCGCTATTGTCTTCACAAGATGACTTTCCTCTGCAGAAAAGCCAAAAAACCCTAGGGGAGATATAACAGAGGTGGGAACATTAGAGAAAGAGGGAGCCTTCTCAATAGATAGAACTGCATCAGCCAAATGAGAATGGGGTGAAAACTCAGGTGAAACGAGACCCGCAGCTACATTACCTGGGGACGGGCCTTCAGCACAGGGAGGCAAAATCTCAAGTTTGTGAGAATCAATAGGGAGACCAAGCTTGGTGAGGGGGTAAACGGGCAACGGAGAGGAGCATGAGAGAGGGGCCAGGAGGGTGGAGGAAGGGACAACTAGCAGCTCAACAGCAGGTCTGGGGGGAGGGTAGAGAACAGCGGGAGATCTGGAAACGTGGGGGTCACCAGAGATAACATCAAAGAGACCCTGAGAGGGTGCACAGCCGGAAGAAGGATTTTGCGAGGCGGTGGGGGTAGGGCATTGAGTTTCGACACCATGAGGCGCCGACGACGATGGAAGAAGAAGACGAGTGGGAAGTTCAAAATTTGAAACTTAGAGAGAAGCCAGAGATCATTATTTATCGTCGTCCTTTGGTAGTGAATAATATTTTGAAATATATACAAGGTAAAATATTTAACGTACATGCGGTTAAACATCACTATTCATATTTGACAATATTTTTGAAATACATAAATTTAACATAAATAAAATATG